>JABFFF010000294.1:0-27877 GCA_013623665.1 Fusarium sublunatum | reverse complement strand
ACCCTATACAATCTGCTAATATAAACCTAATATAGACTAGTTTATCCCTTAGTATAACAGAATAGGTTTCTAAGGGATAAACTAGTCTATATTAGGTTTATATTAGCAGATTATATAGGGCATAATACTAAGCGGTAATAAAGTATTATATCTCTTAATAGTTAATAATATAGGTAAGGCTTATTAAGGTAAAGAAGTTATATTAATAGCTAGTAAGCTAAGTTCTATAAAAGTGTTAATAAATATATTTTATATATTAAGGCTTTAAGTGTAAGGCCGATTATAATATAGGTTGCTGTCGGTCCTAGAGTGATATGGTCTTAGAGCGATGTTAGTCCTGGTAAATATCGGTCCTGATATAACTGGTGGTTAAGGATTTAAAAAAGTGGGGTCCACATGACGTAACCGCGAGGTTCGTAACAATGATTAACAGATTGGCAGATCTGCATCTGGTTTACAACCTGCCAGCGTGAGCATGATGCTTTAAATGCAGGAAATTAGTATCATATCTCACCACGTTTTTCTGGGTCAAAGAAAATAAAAATGCTGTATGGCAAAGGAGCGTCTATAGTGATTAACGGGCGAAGGTCAGTTCCTCGCATCTACAAAAGAACATATTTCATCTATAATGTAAGTATTACAATTTTAGCGAGCAGCTATGGTATTCCAAATTAATCATAATGATGAGGTTTTCAAGATCCTTAATTATTCCCAGTTATGGGTGGTGTAAGCTAGTTTAAATAGGACCTGAGCACCCTACAGTGAAAACCCTGCACGGCTAAGCTTTGCCCGAAGTTTGCCGACAAAACCATAAGCACTCACGAAGTTCGTCAGCTTGGCATATCAACTAACGTTAACCAAAGGCTGTTCTTATTATTTCCCTCGTTTTTAGCCAATTATTCTAGTAAAAGTGTACTTTATTAGAATATCTTTTCTTTAAGTTTAGCCGGTAGATTATTCCTTAAATTTACTTAATCAAGGTGGCACGCTAAGCCGACGGATTTTGTGAATACCTAATGCGCATATAATCGCCAATTTGATAAAGCAGTGCCAAAGTTGTTTCCTCCGAGCTTCATGAAAGCTAGAGCTCCGTCCATATGGTCTCCCAATGCTAAAGACATACACAATCGGCCAGTAATTGTCTGACCCTGGTCAGTCCCCCTCCTCGGACAATGAGATCAAACTTAGATGCTAACTTTGTAACCGGAGAGTAGCAGAACACCATCTAACGTCTGGTCACTTGAAATTTTCTTTTCAGTCTGGATTGTTTCTGCAAGGACTCTCACGTCTCTGGAACATCAATCCATGTCAGGTTGATTCGCTTAAAGTATGACCTTCGCAGAAGCAATATATGGAAGTGCTTCTAAAGCCAAATACAAGATTAGTTGCTTGCATTGGGCGTGGAAATGAGGTAGTCATTTTTACAGATACAATGTTATATCTATTCAAAGGGTTTTCAACCATAGAGTGATAGAGGTTGCAGACATCTATCTCCTCTTTTCACGGGAGCAATGGGCTATTGATAGGAAAACAGCAAATGAAAGATCTTCTTGTGACAGACAAGCCTGCGGTCGTCATCCACCAAGGAACTGAGCTATGACCAAGTTTCTGACACCCTTGAATCTTATCATTTGTCTTGACAGTCTCATCTGTGAAAAAAAAAAAAAAAAAGACTCGATTGGTTTGTGCAACCACAGCAAGCGTCTTCCGTCTCGAAACAAAGCGAGCACTCTGGAGTTCTTTCATCGCAAGTTTGGTATCAGCGTGACTCTATCGAGATCATAGGATGATTTCCTTTATTCAAGGTCGTAAGAGTATAAGAGTACCATGATCGATAGCGCTGTTTCCTTTATCAAACCCACATCTAATCTTCACCCTTTTAACCAGCATGACCATTCCTACGGATCTGACGGCAACTTCAGAAACACATGTTTTGGCCGGTTGGATGGAAAGTAGTACGACCTTTGCAAAGGGCCTTGGACGAATATCCCAATGCTACTACGACCAGGTCAGTTACCTCAGTCACTTATTGGCGAGCTTGTGCAGTTGGACTATCCAGAATGTGGCCGGACGGCTGATTTGTGCCGAGATGACACGTCCTGCCAGCATGTCAAGTGATACATGCTCTCCACTGCCTTCATGAAAGATCATCGTTGCGGCAATTCATGACACTTGCTAGGTTGTCGGTTGCAACCTTGTGATCGGCACCCATCGCACAAAAGGAGACTTATGGTAGATACATTACGGTATTAATTATTCTGAAATCTGGAACTGGCCTTCCTTTCCACTTCAAACTAGATAGTTAGTTTTACTCATCTTCCATTGCTCTGATGTGGCGTCTGTAGATAATTGAAGGTTTGAATACTATTCAGGTAGACTCGAATCCTCCATAGATCATCTATAAATCGACATCTTTGATAAGGAATTAGCCTAGTTATCTCTTAGCAGTGTTGCAAGTCCGACTTCCGAGTCATAAGCGAGATTTGAAATGTAAATCAGTGATGATCTATTTACTATCGTTTTAGTTGCTAACTTTAATTTCGTACCCACCTACGTGATAGGCTGTAAGCTGCAAAGAATATGCCTCACTTTCTCAGGATACCCATTCAACTGAGCAAGCAACTGAGCAAATCCGCAGCCTGTTCGCATCCTGCCAGGAAAGAACAGATTTTATCCTAGTCCAAGAAAGTGGATATCATACACTCACGCACATCTCATTATCTTGGAATGACTTTTTAACAATTCGGTTCTACAACTTGTTGCCTGTCTGGTTAAGCCATTAGACCTGAAGGTTAGCCTACTGATAAGAACGAAGGGGAGTGTCAAGAGCATGGTTTAACCCCATTGCACATGAAGATAATACGGTCCATTCGTGGACCTCTCGAAAATGAAATTGGGCACTTCACCAACACTACTGTTTCGGAGGCGGATGTGACGTAGAAGAGTCTAGGAAACAGCGTAGCAGCGCAGACAACCATGTCAGTCATATCAATTGCCAAAGAGATAAGGCGGTTGTAGATGGTATATGCCAGTATGACACCTCTAGGCAGCACTATCTCCGCAAATATGTGGAGGGAAACTAAATGCCGGAGCGAATAATATTTCACATTACCAACTACCCCGGAATCTTGACAGTTGAAACTGAACTAAATTGAACTTTATTCTTAGACGTTGCACTGACAATATCGAGTGGAGTGTCCACTCTAAAAGCTACATGCTACTCGTGATGACACTTCTAGTTTCCTTCTTGGTGTGACATTACTCAGTTACCATAGTATTGTAGTTAGCTATCCACTGATATGCCTGCTTAGTACTAGGAACACGGTTGTGATTCGGGACTGCGACACAACGCGATCTACATAGACAGCCCATACGGGGCAAGGTCTCCCACTTTCTCCGCAATGTCAAGTTCCATATCGGGCAGTTGTCAATGTTGTCTGATACAGGAGGCCAATGAGGTTGACTATACTCTGTTATTGGTCAACAGTCTATTATCTTAGACCCAGGAGGCTTTTAAGATCGAGAGAAATGGGGGAATACTAGCAGAGTCGATAAGCTATAAATACCTCGAGTCCATCTTGGTCATTCATTTTCTCTCGGCACACTGCTTCTTCATCTTCTCAACATCATACCTCCTTCTGAACACAGACACAATACTTGACGCCATTCATATACTCTCTTCTCGCCATCATGAAGTTTGCAACCGTTCTGCTCTTGGGTGCTCTTTCTAGTCTGGGCCTCGCAACTCCGATTTCAGATTCTCAAGCTCAGGAAATTCACGCTCGAGGTGCTTGTTCGGCCTATGTAAGTTGATTCCGCTGCCGCTAAGAAGTTGAGTAGCCAGGCAGTTACAAGTGCTGACATTGGTTCTGCAGTGTGACACCTGCGACAAGGTTGCCGCTGGAGACCCCTACGCCTGCATTGCATGCACTGCTGTAAGTAGATTTCCGTTCCTGCAATAGGTGTGATTGCTGTTGATATATTAACGATATGTAAAGTGCGGTGCGAAGCGCTAAATTCCGAGGACGTCGAGGGAACTCTATCTACTGTAGCTTTTGGTCGATGTATGGAGTTCTTCATTGAAGTTTAAGCTCGGCCGACCATTAGCGGGTTTCTGTCATTATCAGGTAGAAATGGTATCTAAATGAATACAAACTAGTAACTCATTCTGCATTAAAGTCGCCTATTTCTGTGTACATTGATGGGGATAGTGAAGACCAAATGGGTACCTTAATATGCTCGGGCACTCTCGAACCAAGAGTGTCTACTATTATTTCTAACAATAATCTGACCTTTACTGAACACACTAGAAGGGCTCTCATTGTAATTCTGGAGGTATCTGTTCTTACAGCATGGCGATGGTTATCTCTAAAACAAAATATGTATAATGTTAAGTAGTTACATAAGACATTTTTAATTCGGGCTGACGAGGATAGATGTAGCTCATACTTGTCATAGCCGGGGTATCATATCTGGCTGTTAAGTAAATTTAATGACTGAACTAACCCATGAAATTAATAATAGTGCACTGTCATCAGCTATATTCTGCAGCGATGATAGCTTTAATGAGGCATTCCTGCCGGTCGATCTGATTGTTTGAGGTGGTCTCACTGGCGAATAGTTCGAGTTCATTATTATAGCAACAGAGCAGAGACGGTAACTGCCTTCTGCCCTCTTATGTAACGTCCGAATATACTACCATCACTAGCTATCACTAAGCCAGACACCCTTACCTATACTAACCGATTTTAAATCGCATTCAATATCTTGGAAATTGGCAAAGAGGACCCTAAAACTCTCACAGTATACTTTGGTGGTGCGCAGGGTTACTGGATCCGCGATAATTACATCGCGTTACGGAATTCCGATGAAAAGTAATATTCAACAAGCAGAGACGCCCCTGCTCCTCCTTTCTAACTGCTACTATGACGTATCTACTGCGACTCCCGTACAATATCCACCAAGGTTTTGGCAAACAGGTCCGCATCGCCGGGCCATCGTGCAGTAACGAAATTATACTCGTCATCCTTTACAACAAAGCTATGTTTTGAACCGTTAGAAGAGCGCAGTCCCAGTCGGATGCTTTGGACTTAACGTACGGGTGAAAACTATTGCTGCATTTATATTGCTTACTATGATCAGCGAGGCTTTTACAGACCTAAGAGAATCAGCGTGTTTATCCAATGTGCGCAATCTACTGCTGGACCTTACGGAATCTGCCGTATTCTCGCTACCGGCACCATATGTCTTGTAGTAATCACCAAGAAACCCTCTGGTAGCCCAGAAGACGGAGCTCTCGAAGAAGGCTGGCAGAGTAGTTGTGGTGCGATTGTGGATCGCGCTTTTACCATCGTTTCCTTTGGCCGACGACAGCACCATGACACCGTGGCAAATGGCACCTACGGCCTTGTTGCTCGGCTTCTTGGTCTTGGGGAAATAGTCAAGCAACAGCTGATGCACTTCCTTAGAGTCGATGATTTGCCGGACACTTTTATCGTGTCCACCAGGCAAGAGCACGAGGTTGTAATCGTCGAGCGAGAAACCCGGCGCAGTCCATGACAATGGATATCGAGCTTCTTCTGACTCGAGCATCGCTTTGCATTGCTTCACAACGGCTGATTTTGCTCCCTAGTAGCGTAAATTGTAAGCATAGGGCCACATCTTTCAGAAACAGGGTCGGCTGAAAACACCAGAACTTTCCCCGTAAGGCCTTCCATCATTCTCTTATCACATTCTGGGCTCTTTCCACTTTCTGTAGCAAACTGGACTGTAAAGCCTGCTTCTTTGAACGCAGCATAGGGAACAGCCGTCTCTGTGAAAGCTGTCAACTTGGTGTGATGACAGGGCGACTTGTTGATTAGCGTACCTGTGGGATCGTGGCCCGCGTCGCTCATCATGATCAGGACCTTGGGCGCGGCCATCGTGAAGTCTACACAAAGGCTTTCCGGTTCTTCTCCTCGGAGACTATTGAGGTTGATATGATAGTATTGAGACAATGGGGAGAAACGAACGAGTTGGTTGATGTAAGATGAGAGAACAGGAACAGAGGTTATGCACCTTTGACATGTGATTGCACCACGATGTCGGATTGATGTTTGTCCGCGTATGATACTGGCACGTGCTAAACACAAGCAGTATATCAAGGGTGTCAATCAAGCCTGACGAATGATGATTGTTTGTTTTCTTTCCGGAAACAGAACAATATTACTGCAGAGTTTCTGATGCCTGACTTATCTCGCTTTCGCACGCGCCTGATACGTAGGGGCCAGGAGCATGCGGTCAAGCTTGTATTGGGTCGAGACCTAACTAGGCTCAGCGGGATTCGTTTCTAGCTCTGCCTGCACCTTTGGCTGAAGGACAGCTACCCTACACTCCCCTGCAGATCTGGTGGTCTCTTATCTAGTCGTAATTCCTTGCGTTGGGTTCGCCAGTATGTTGGGGTCACTCGGATAAATCGCGTGAGGGCCCCTAGCTATGCGCTCCAGTCCGCGAGCAAGTGCATTTAATTTTCCACCAAGGCACCCCTGGGAAAATCATGTTATGTTTGGTTCAATGATACGGGCATGTTATCACCGTTTTACGGTAGCTACGTTGCGGCAGAGGCGATATCTCACGTTCTCACATCGTTTCTCTCGACAGAAAAATGACCTATGCAAGTTACCGTATATACTCTGCCACTAGACAGGCACAATAAGCTCGTGATGATATAAACAGTTGCAGTCCCAAGACCGATTGGCATTACCGAGGGCCAGTACCCTGTCCGCCTACTCCTCATGGCTGTGGGCAACCACGTCCAATGATCGGATGCACAGCAACCTAAGATGCACGTTGCCAAAGTTGCCCTAATCAGGTCTGTGGCTGACTCTCTTGGAGGCCTGTACTTGCTGCGTCGGTTGAGTCTCTGGAGCGTTGCAAAAGCATTCGAAGTTTGCATTGTGGATGGGGCAGGCGAAGCTAGATGCGGTGGGCACGCGCTTCCGTTGACGATTCTCGACGTGGTCCATCTTGTGCGAAACCCGTTTGAAGGCTCGCATCCCGTCCTCGTACGGGAGCTGTTCGTTTCTAGCGCAGTAGAAGCATTGGGTCTTGCCTAGAATAAGAGGATCTCCTTGGCTTTGGAGTCTGACTGTTTCATATCCGGAGGCACCCCTTGAGAGAGGTCTGGTTATCGTGACCCCTAAAGTTGAATTGTATCAAACTGTACAGGATGGTTCTAGTATTTCCCTATACGCACAGCGAACATTCCAATGATATGGCCCGTAAAGTCCCGACCACTCAGCTGGAGGGTGTCCACTACACCCATCGTCACCCAGCCTTGGCTGTCGCTGATGCGATATTGCCCTCGTGGCTTGAGAAATCTGCTACGCTGGCAAAGATACACATCGCGCTATCGGAAATCTTTGTCTTGGATAGGTCTGCATTTCTGAGCTCTCCAATACACTCGCGACTTCAGTAGCGGCAATGTTGCACGACAATGGCTCTCATATGGTCGGCCACCCATAATCTGGCCAACCAACCCCAAGTCAGACCAGACCACCCCAATTCCGGCCACATTCCTGATCCATCAACACCTCCACTACCACATCTTCGTTACCGCGTTTTTTCTAATCGATCAGAAATTCAGTCATCAGGAAGCCAGACGCCTCAATATACCGAAAATGATATCTTTTCCGCTATCTTCGAGATCCAAGGTGGCGTTTCAACGCGGCAGGCTTCAAAGCGCTGGGGGGTGCCACGGTCAACGCTTCAAGATCGTCTCGCCGGCGCTGAGGCACATAAGATCGCTGCAAAACCAAGGCAACGCCTTTCCAAGGAACAAGAAGGCCATCTCTGCGGTTGGGTGCTTACACAAGACGCAACTGGGCTGCCGCCGAGCCATGGCCAGCTTCGAATATAATTAAGCGACTTGGCAGGCTTTACGTATTGGCCGGATGTGATAGGGACGGCAGTGTCATAATTAGACCTATTGTTGCGGGCAAATTGAGAACGATGTCGACGGCTAGTCTTTAGAACCTCCCTTGACATCACCTAAATATGTTTAGGCGTCACTATACCTGTTATAGACCTCTGTTTATAGAAGGAGTGGCCAGATAGCCATATCTAGATAGGCAGGGATTAGCCGGATATAGCCTTAGAGAATCAGGTATTTAAACCTAAGGTATAAAATATAGCATAATAAATATAAAATCATAAATA
This sequence comes from Fusarium sublunatum, assembly GCA_013623665.1. NCBI lineage: Eukaryota > Fungi > Ascomycota > Sordariomycetes > Hypocreales > Nectriaceae > Fusarium > Fusarium sublunatum. The sequence continues at coordinate 19,681 of JABFFF010000294.1, read as the reverse complement.
ATAAGGTTATATAAGATAATCTGAAAAGTCTTATTAGATCTACCTGACTAATAACTACCATCGGTACTTATAGTGCCAGATCTGTTATATGCTATAGATCTAAGCTATATATCCAGAAATGGCATACAATAATACCGAAAATATACAGTCCCTATATTCACCAGCGGGCGAATACGTAGTTTGTAGTTGGCTGAGCATTACTCAATACTCGAAACTCCGTTACGCTAGCTTATAAAGGAGGCCTGTTTCGTCTGCAACTGAATTGGTTTAAAGGCATACAGTATCTGGTTCTCGCAAATGCAACCATATTACCTTTAGTAATCTCCAGTGGGCTGGCCCAGAGTAGGAACATGTTGTCCGTGAAAGCCGAAAGCAACAGGCCCATTGACATTAGCTCGTCCAAGCTCAGTCAGGCTCTGAGCGTCGAGGCAAAGCAGATAGCTATGGCCTCGCATGCCATCCAACACCACACTAAGCAGCACACCGTCATCCTCCTTGACACCATCCGGGTTGGGCACAAAAATCGGCTCCCCCGGTGAGTGACCATGAACCGACCACAAACGGACTGTTTGGGTGTCACAGTCGAACTTCAGGATACCGTCAGTGATGGTAGCCTCCCCTCGGAAGGTCGTCGAATACATATAACGATACTTCTGGGTTATGAATTTTGGATTTATTGTTGGCAGCTCGGGCGATAAGGCTCTGCATGAGGACCATTCCATGGTAGCCGTCAAAGTCTCAGAGTTGGGAGAGGATGGTAGCGCAGGCAGCCGAAACCGAGTGACGCAGGTGCGTTTTTCGTCGCTCCTGTTCACAGCAAAATGTTTTGCGCTGGATGTCGAGGATTTCAAGTGCTCGTAAAGGAGAAGCTTCAGATAATCTGTGCCCCCAGCCTGTATAACATCGGCAACAATGTCGGTTTTGGTCGGATCGTCCTTTGATGGTTCCTGCCAGGCATTTATGGTGTGGAAGCACAAGAATGCAGGGCTTTCGTATGATGCAATTAACCCCTGGTCGTGCTTACGGTCGACTATATACCATGTCGCCGGCTTGGAAGGATCAATGGGCAGGATCGTATCCATAAAAGCCACATCGCCAATCTTCGACTCATCGATATGTGCGTTCCACACACAAAGAACGACGTAGTCCTCTGTAATTAGCAGGGAATGGATATATGACGGTACACCAGTAAAAGTCGCCAGGATTGTAGTTTTTCCAGTGGAGGCAGAGACACGGAAGACGCGATATTTGCTATTGGCCCCGACTGTGAGGTTGAAGTTGAACACATCGCCAGTCACAGGATCGGAGCGGGCATGGGAGGCTGACCTGGGTCCACTAAGGTCAGGATGAAAATCCTTTTGTGTAGCGAGAGCAATTGGCTCCAGCGTCTCCGGGTCGAGCCTCTGGAATAAGTTGCCGTCGGTCTTCAAATACAGGGTCTGAATGCCCTTGGAAGATTCCCAGCGCCCGGTGGCCTCTTCTCCTGGTACGCTGTCGAGGCCTGGCATATTAACCGACAGAGTCACGCCGACAGTCTTAGAAGACGGGCCAGTTGGGGGTTCAAACTCGCTCTGCATTTTGTTGAAGACTGTTTTGCATGGATCGCGTTTCTGGCCGAAGCCTACCCTGTCCAAGCTGCCAGTCTTCCGCACATACTCGATCAGGGCATCCGTGGCGAAGCGAGAGTTATACCAGACGCGTGTTGGCGAGATGGCATTATCCGGAGAAATGATTTGGAAGCGGTGCGTCTGGGTGAATCCATCAAACCAGTGCGATAGCTGAAACAGTCCACCGTCTTCAGTTTCAACCTGACTCTTGCCCGGACCTGTACGGTACAGGGTACCCGAGGCATAGGCCGGGATATTTCCCGTCACAGAAAGCTCGACTGGGGTGGGCACTTCGTACTCCGGATCAAACTATGCAACAAGTTAATATATTATTGATCTAAGCAGTGCAAACGTGCGAGAAACTCACTCCCTTGTCATTGGGCCAGTCATTCCAATGGTCTCCGGTACTCTTGAAACCACTTTCCAAAGTGGAAGGGAGTTGTGTAAGCGAAGACATGATCGACTTGTTGAAGTGTACTCCTGGCTTCGTATAACGGAATGTTTTTCAATACTAAGCACCTTCACCAAGGGCGATACGCGTTCACTTTATACGCTGACCACTGGGCCAAATCTGGAATAGGTTATCAATGCTGCCAGGTCAGAGTTCGTTAAGCAAGACGCGAATCGCCTCGGCATTCATCGTCGGCAGATTCAAGCCACACGCAAGGATCGACACAGAGAAGACTTCTCTCCGTCTCGGACAGGCTGGAAGACACGTGGCGTGTCGGCAATTGGATATTGCGGCAGTCGATACCAGCAAATCGGAGAGAAGCGAGCCCGTGCCCACGAGCACTAATATCAAGATGTCTGATCGGTGTATAGTGCAGTGGAGGTTGCGCTGAGTTAATAGCTACGGAGCGTTGATAGCTGTTAGCAGCTGCTGTAGGTCACTGGAAAGCCAATTGTGAATCCCTTGTAAGATAACTGTATTTCTAACTGTTAAGGTTTTAAATTCTTTTTCCTTTAAATAAGACAGGATATACCTAAGTGTAAACCTATGTGAAAAGTGCAATACTAAACTGAGTCGTTTACCGCCTTGAGCACCTGACTACCCTTGGCTACTAATAGATCCAAAGCTATCAGAAGTGAGGATAAGCATTCTTCTCGCTTAATTAGCTTCGCTCTAATTTCTATGTCGCATTCGGTTACTCCGGCAGTGATCCCAGCCTCATGACATAGAATCGCACCACACTAACCCTTGCCTCGCCGCCCCCCTAGGTCCTGATCTGATCTCGCATTCGGATACCGGGGTCAGCGGCTTGCCTTGGTTCGGTTAGATTCTGGAATAGCGAAAAACTCTAGTCTCACTGACTTCCGTCCCGAGATAATTTACCAGTGCCCTTCCTTTCCCAGCCTTTACCGAAGTCGCGACAATGCTGACCTCTTAATGCCGAACCTAACTCTATATTAGCTCCGTCTCGGCGGTCTGTCTTTACTCGGTAATATCTACAATTGTCGACGCCGATAGCTTCGGTCTTGATAACTTCTCTCCTAAGACAATATAAGAGGGCCTCTGTAAAGCCTTTACTAAAGGCATAATAATATTAAACTCTTAATTCTATGTCTAACTCTATATTAATACTATATTAGTACTCTTAAGAAACTCTTATTATAAGGGTGGAAATCGGCATATAAATTTACCACCGTTGGAATACCCTTTGAGGGACCGAACCGGGTAATTTAAATAATGTATTTACGCGCAGGCCAGTGCAGTTCGGTCCTTTGCTAAAATTAGCAGTCTTGTTTCCCAATGAGATGGCAGGAAGAGTTTTGTATACACTCACATTTTTTGTGCATGGCAATTAGCATTGTAGATGTTTCCATATTATCCAACATCCCAATCTTCTAAAGGCTTGTTTAAACCATGGAGCCAATCCGTAGTAGCTGGCATATAAGCTACTTTTTGTCTAGGGACTGTATGAGGAACAAATGCAGGCATCGGGTGGCTGATATACATATCCGCCAGTTGTATGTTACTCCACAAGAACTCCCAAATATCAGGTCGGGCCGAGCCATCTTTGGCAACTAGGTCACTCCCGATTTGGATGTGAGAGCGATATAGAACTGGCCGATCCGGAGTAAACCTTTTAATGAGAGGGATTAAACCCGGCATTTGTGGGTCATCAATCTGTTGTGCAAAAGTCAATATGAGCTCTACCAACAGACTGATTGCAGAGAGTTGATGAGGAAGAACTTGAACAGTCAAGCGTGACACAAGGAGGACACTGACAATTATGACATGACCACCGCCTTCCTCCACTGGGCGTAATGGGCCAGACTGGGAGAGCCAGTATCGATATGCATTTTCGGTAATCCAATGGATGAGGACCTTCTTTTCCTCAGCAGTAATTCGCTGGCTGGGAGGACTCGCTCCTTGTAGGACGTTGTGGATATTCTTGGTAATTATGAGGGCAGTAGGGAGTGGTTTGGGAACTACGTATCGCAACCATCAGTAACGTTGACAAGACATGTATTGGATCGCATCCCTCGCTTTCAAGTAAGTTAATACTTACTGTACCAAGACACGTTGACCCCTATTCAACCCGCAAAGCGGACTATTGCATGACGCATCAGAGCCACGCCACCACCTTGTAGAGTAGAACTGAAAAATGCGATAGGAGTCTTGTTGCGGGGTAGCCTCTCTGCATAGGTCACCATAGTCTCCCAGGTGGACGTGCCACATGTGTCTTTGTAGTTCTGAAGAGTCGTTGAACGGGCCCGAAATCCAACATCAGCCTGGACAAGACCGCGAAAGCCGACTTGTAGGAGAGGAGCTTGCGAAGGCCCAAAGTGCCTAAGGTGACGTTAGTGGCAAAGTTCACCATCTTCGAGCTTGTCTACTCACATGACGCATTTTCGAACCATTGAATCAGCCTGTTCGTCAACACATTTCATATTCCAGAACTTCTTCTCGCCCTTCCTGTCCTCTTCACCCTCATCTTCTCTCTCAGCAAGCACCACAATCGGAACGATATCCAGATCAAGCCACAAGCGAGAGCATAGCGTTTTACTTACACGCCCAAGCGTAGCAGGTAAAGCGGCTCCGATGAACTTGACGAAAATGTCATGCTGATAATCCTCAACTCTCGACCAGTCGCTTGACTGTCGCCGAGGTCAAGGTGCTTGATGGAGAAGTCGGTAAGGTAGACACCATCGTTGACGGCTAAAGCAATGAGTGTAGTTTGGTCGTTTGAGAAAGCAGCTGATATACCGAGCTATAGCCTCTGGCAGCGTCGAGATTAGTACAGATAATGACTGATCCAACAATGAGGGTTAGATTACCGTGAGAGCCGGGCCAAACTGACCTTCCTTCTCAGCAGCACTACTTAACCGCCGTTTTCGATGTGTCGAAGTAGTCTTGGAGAAATTTCGACCATGTTTGAAGGCCATGATGGAAAGAATGAAGGGCCGAAGGCTGGTAGGTCGACCCGGCTGTCCCCCATGAAACCCGGAGGGACATTCATCGTTGATATGGGAGGGCTCTTCAAAGAAGGGATGAATATGTAGACTACTTTGCGTACCTGGCGAGGCTTTTGGAGCCAGAATAGGGCCAGATTCAGTGGTTAACTGTAGGTACTGTGTTGTAGCCTTGGGGGAAGCAGCTCGGCAGGGTTGATCTTTCGGCTCTTCCCGTTGAAGTGGTTGATTTGGTCCCGATATTATGGAATTGTCTCACCAATATCGTTTGGTAGAAAAACACTGGCACTTCTTAAGATTTCTCTTAAAAGGCTGTTTGTAAAGCGTTTTTTCGAGATCTGGTTGAGATGGATTAGAGATTGTGGATCGTAAGGTGAATAAGATTTCCGAGCATGGTTTCAGATGGCAGTTACACGACAAGCACACAAAGTTTACATGGCATATGAATAAGCAGAATCATATGATTCCCATTAATAATGTACCAAGCTGGTATAGAGAAGGGATGACTAGATACAGTTAACCGGTGTGGTGGTTGCCTCAAAGCGACATTCACATGACAGTATTCAGCTAAGATGATCTGATGCTGTCCGGTTAAAAAGGTAGTATGGGTGTGGTGGTGGCTGGGCATATCTGCTTAACTGGTCTTGCTCTGTTTCCAACACTTCATGCTACCAAGACTGATATTCCATCCAGTAACGGGCTAGAGTGGAGAAGATCTTATTAACGGAGATAAGAGCCGGGGTCATAGTATTCATTCAGGCGAAGATTTGACCAGATATAACATGCCAGTGCCTCTGTACCATATATCATACACCCGTGAATTGACGCACAATCAAAACAAGTGACATATGGCACTACCAACACGGTGTGAACTGACTGGGCACAATACAGGTCACGATACTCAAAAGTGATTTATAGCTTGAAATTGAGTTTAGCGGATGGCTATCGTGGCGTTAGCTGGCACATAGGGCTAACCTCTCCATATTGCTCATAACGTGAGGGCTAGCTCCTGCTGATGTACTAGAACGATTGCTCTAGGGCTGACCAGAGTTTTGAGGACATAGCCACTCGGCCTCATATTGCTGCAGTTACGTGATTACTGCCCAGTAATAGTAGATAGCAGCTACGTCGATTAGATAGCATTGAAAGTTCCAGCCTCTGGAAAAAGCAGTGATCAGTTTGAAGATATCCGGATGTTGGCTACATTAACTTCAACCTCAAGCCGATGATGGGACAGTTTGAGAGAAAAATGGCCCCATATGTGTATCGTGTATCATTCGGCATTTCTTCGTTGAAAACGACTAGCATTCAAGGAGCTGAAGAAGCGAATACCTCAAGGCTTAAATAAAGCTTGGGTAATTTACTTAACGACCAGTTCCCAAGTAGATAACTTTTTTCTTCTTTTTTTCTTCTTCTAGTGTATAGAACAGAAGAACAAGAAGAAGAAAAAACAGAAAACAAAACACAATCTCCTCAGCCAATTTCAGTCTCATACCCGCAACAACAACACATCACTTCCATCACACGCCTTTCCCATGCTTATGATGGGCACTAGCGACAGTCTTCACCTCAACGATGGTATTCTGGCCCGTCTCCGCTACTGCATGGGCAACCACCTCTTCCCCAAATGGCCACTCGCCGGCCATTCTCTCCGGTGTAACATAATCTGCATAATCAAGCGGATCAAGTAACTTACGGGCTGCTGCATAGGCGTCGGTCCGATGAACAAACGTCCCCTCAATCTGAGTCTCCTGCACACAGCCCGTCCGGTCCTTGTTGTAGTCGATCGTTGTCTGCATGACATAATGCAACGACGGTGTCCCCTTCGGCATGAATATGCCGCCATTGGAATCCATCATTAGCTTCTCGTTATTGGGAGCAGCTTGTATCGAGATCAAGAAGACTTGACCAGCAGGTGCCTTGGCGTAGACGAGAACGCCGTCGCCGTGATCCCATTCTCCGGTGCTGCTTGAGTGAACGGCATATTCAACAAAGTCCTCGGGTTTGTAGTGCAGTGTGTCCAAGACCCTGAAGGCGGAACTTTTGGCGGCTTCGAGGGTAACATGCGTGCCAAGGACGTAGGTGGATCGTTTAGCTCCGGAAGGATCGACGTGGTAATCGGTGACCATCAGAATAATGTGGTACAGTAGCTCTGGACTGTTCGACATGACGAAGAGCATATAACCTCGGCCGTTGGTCTGTGTAAAGATATTGTATATGGGATGTAGCCAAGAAGAAGAAATTGTCTAGTTTCTGATGTGTGGGAAGGGTGATATATGTCCTTTCCCAGGTAACTTATGCCTTTCATGTCTTAAGAATCTAATCGTATGATTTTCCCAACTTAATACTCTTATTACATCATTTGTGATCATATGGGGAAGTTTAGAAAACAGATTAAGCATCCTGTATAGTCATGGTGCTAAGGGCGGGGCATTCAGATAATACACGGTGTTTTTTGTACATTCTATCAACGCCATGACCCCCAGCCAGTACGTTGCCACTGTCAGCCTCATGAGTCCTAGATCTTGTTACAGACTGTGATTATGCCTCTTTGGGCACATCTCCTTGGTATCACTGGCTGACTACATGGTGAAACCCTGATCAGCTGGCGTTGATCCAGAAGAAAAAGGTGGGTTTCTCGCACATGCTAGCCATTGGAGATTCGAGACTGCGGTCTTTTTGACTCATATTCAAGGATGACATGGCGTGATGACGAGGCAGTGGTACAGACCTTGTCGATCAGATCATAGGGCGGATCCAGCCGGGAGCACAACACCACGCTCTAAACCCGAAATAAGAATGCAAGGTCAGGTTATACAGGACCTACCATGTTTGAAACGATAACAAGTACATAAACCCAGTCGGCTGCCGTTGCGCCTTTGCTTGGAAGGAGCAGACCCTTTGATTCGCCCTACAGGTAGAAGCCATGCCTGCAATAAGTAATATCACTCCCCCTTCTCCGAACACTGATCACCACAATTCAAACCATACACTACTGGGATGGCTCCCACTTATGACGATGCCACTTTTGATTGTCGTGGTTTTGTTTCTCATGTGCATTCCCAGGTATGGCTTTCTTATCCAGTAGAAACTGATACTTATTCAGTCACCTAATAGCAATACAGATTATACAGTTTGGTGAGATATAGTAGGAATGCAAGCACAGAAGGATCCAGCAGCTCCCGGGGATCTGCATCGACAGAATCCACTAGCACTGAAGAAAGAGATTTACCTCATCTAGATGCTATTGCTCACCCAAAAACAAGCAAAGAGATGAGACGGGAGCTTGCACACGGAGCACACGAAGCACACGTCTGTTGGGCGATGCCGAGTTCGGACATGATATGGTATATCCTCTTGAGTTCGTCATTGTAAGAAGCGCTTGACTGACCACTCACCTCCTTATTTAGTGCCATTTGTCTAGAGGGTATTCATGATACTGATATGGTTCGTCATCTGCCGTGTGAGCATACTTTCCACTCAAATTGTATTGCTACGTGGTACCTTGCCAAACATGATACATGCCCCATATGTGCATTTCATTTTGCATCGCCTAAGCCTGTGCTGCAGAGCCCAAGCCAAGCGCATGTATTAGGTCATCGGGCAGATGATGGTTCTATTTGAGGGCATGTGTAGACTTGTATTATACACATTTGTTGTCCATTTCGCAACTTCAATATTCATGCATAGACGGTCCGGCTATCTTGGTACTTCCCACAACTTATCTGGTCCACTAAGTGTGAATCTGGGCCCAAACGTAGGTGGCCCAGGATTTAAGAAACGGTCAAGTTCCACACGTAGTACGTTGAACAAAAGTCTAGCTTCATATGCGACTTCATATTCACATCTAGTCTAGATTCCTTTCAATCTGCCTTGTTCCATGATAGATCCACCCTTACCTTATTTAGTTTCCCATTTAATCTTCTCTTTCCTAAGTTGTAGATCTGGACCCTGATAACTCAGACTTGACTACCATACAGACGGCCCGCTAGCACAAGGGCAGCCAAGTGTCGGGGTCTGGCGGTGGTGTACTACGTCGAGCTTTATATTTAAGCATGATACAATTGTACATGTCGTAAATGTCAACGCATAATCAGTTACCGGTTTTATTGAGTAGCAGCTGCCAACTTGCCCGTTTTTGCGCCCTTGCCATCATAGACCAGCACTTTCCTTGGGTGTGTGCATCCACTGTTCCAGACGGAAGCTCTCGCTTTAGCTGATCCCTGATGGTGTAGCAACCGACCCTAGATTCATGTCACAAGCAACTGGTACTGACATCTCCTCGGTTTGCTCGCTGTTTATCTACGGGACATACGCTAAAAGGGCCATTCTTTAGGTATGGCTGACTTATAAGGTTGCGTCAATTAACTCTCCTATAAAAATCCCAGTAAGTCTTGTCCGTCAACCCCCATCAATTTAATTCTCGAGTCCAGTGCACACACGAGCTAAAAATGGCAGACCACGCAACCTCTAGTTGGGGGAGGCTTTTATCCGGACGTGATTTTTCCTAACCAAACATCAAAGCCTGACCGAGCTCCTCGATTTTGCATGAAAGCTGTTTGTTTTCTTCCTCCAGGGCCAAAATGCGCTGCCTCGCAGCATCTAAAACGTCGCCTCTGCTGAAGCAATAATTCATTTTCAAAGACTTCACCTCGCCTGGGGTCTCGTCTTCCCGCCGTGAGGCTTGCAGTACCGTGAGCAACCTTTCGAAGCGCAGCTTCAAACGGGTCCGGTACTGCTTCTCGATGTTGTTGTGGCACTCACGAGCTTGCTGGGTGTTTGGAGCATCAGCCGGCTTCCTTCGAAATCTTTTTGGCTTGCGAGATGCTGAACGCATTTTGACCTTTGCGTACGGGTTTGGGGCACCCTCGCTGTGTTGGTGGATGTCGTCGCGGTTGTCCTTGATGCAGCTTCCCTCGGCCAATCGTGCCGAGATTGTCTTCTCATCTGTGCCAGATGTGGCACCGGCGGAACTTCCTTCCATATTCTCTGGTCCTGTCGTATAACCCGACTGGATGATTACTTCGTCACTGCCTACAGGTGGGCTCACGTAGGAGAAGGCAAGATCTGACGTGTACAATTCGACAAAGGAAGAAGTCGTCAAGGGTCGAAATGGCGCAAATGCTGGATCGGTATTACTTGTTGAAAGATTGCATATCTTGATTCCACATGAAGTGTCGGTGAAAAGGGTGTCTAAGATGCATGAGCGCCAAATGAGGCATTATGGCGCTAGGGGGTTTCTTACCTTGATTGAACTGATTGAGGATGGAGTCGAAAGACGGCTGTGGGCTGTCAGCGCTGGCTATCACGAAGAATGGTGGATGCTATGAGATCGAAAGCATGTTTCGGACCCAATAACAGACGGGCGAGGGTGAAAGCAAGTTGAATTTGACCTAGCGGTTGAACTGGGTTGCTAGCTTCCTCTACTCACCTTGAACTGGCTGTCTTGTTTGTCCCAGCAGAGCCTACCAGGATCAGTCGCGTAATCACAGGTGGCCATGATGGAACTCGCTATAGGTGCTTTATGCAAGTGGCATGCGTGAGCCGGGCGATAAGATCAAAAAAGGACTTGGGCACTATAGTATCACTATCTGAGGGACAATGTTGATGGTTTGCTCAACTGTCATATCTCTTATGCGAAATCTATCATTTCCATGACCGTCGGACCCCGCCGTTTAAGCACCCTTTTGCTGAGCCGTAGGATCTTATAACCGGGCTGAGATATTCCCGCTATTCTGATAGATCGGCCCAGGTAGGGTGATGGTGTAGAGCCTTGGAGGGTCATCGTGGCGCCACTTTGAGAAGGGACTGTGTAGTACGTACATGCCATGCGGGATAATAAGCTTTGTATTAGGATTAGAAATATGGTCTAGGCTCTCACGGTATAGCCAACCCCCGGTTTGTTTATCTAGCACCGACCTGAGTTACTAGACATATAGTAAACTTGCCTTGATATACCGCTTCTATGGTACTTGAAAAAGAAGGAAAGGAAAAAAGTAATATGTATATATATAAAGCTAGTTGTTCTAGTATTATTAGTAAGTATTTTTTTTATAAGAAATTTTCTTAAGATTTCTTTCTGCTTTTTGCTAGAAGACCAGTAAGTCCACGCTAGACAGACAAACACGTAGGTTGTTGTCATGTGTACTGTATGCACATGGGCGCGGGCTTCAAGCATCAACTCCGTCAGCGGCGCGTTGCTTGTCACATTCTCCGAAATCTCGACCGCCTACCCCCTTCGTCTTATCTCTCCTATACTCACAGCGATAAGGTGACAATACAAGCCTCCAAAGTTAGATTTTTGTTTTCAATATTTTCATCTCCGCTTATCTCCTGGGCCGTCGTAAGCCTGCGACTCATACCTTGCCGCATATAACCCCAGTCGGCGAGCTCATACAGAGGGGTACAACATGTTTTAATTTCAGTGAGAGAAAATCATAGGAGTGTATAATATAGTATAAACCGCTGGCTATTTGATCACTATCGCTGGTAACTATGGCATAGAAGGTGGGAAGCCAAATAGCAAGATTGCGCTTAGGATGATAGCATCAAAGAAGATCAATTAGAATTACCTTGCCTGGGGAAGATGGTTGTAGAGTCGTGTCTACTTCTAGGCTCTGGTTCTGGCCAAACTATTGCCGAGATCCTCAAATCACCATATGGGCGTTACAGTTAAGTCCTCCAAAAGGAATGTCGGGCAAAGTTTCACTTTGAACCTTGATTAAGCTATTAATCCTTGGCCGGCACGCGGGCATTAGCCGCGGCAACAAAATGCCCCCAGGTAATCAGCTCCCTACTGCAGTCGTCTTGATGGATGTTGCACTCGATGAGCGTTGGCCCATCCCTGTGCGCCATTGCTCTGTCGAGAGCTTTAGAAAACTCATCAGCAGTATGCGCCTCGAGACCTAGTGCACGCCCCCCGCCCTCATTACAATTGAACGCTTCGACCAGGAGGGCATAGTTCCAATTTTGAAGTCGGTTATATAGCCCATCGTGGATCTCCACCTCGATTGTGTATCCTCTATTATTCATTAAGAGCATAATGATAGGCACACGGTATCGTACCATCTGCGAAACCTCCTGGGCAGTTACCTGGAAAGCCCCATCACCGACCATGACAATGGTCCTCCTCTCTGGCTTAGCAAGAGTGTAGCCAAATGAGGCCGGTATCGTCCACCCAATATGGCCCCATTGCATTTCGATCTCAAACTCTGCCCCCGATGGAAGGCACAGCTGGATTCCGTTGAACCACGAATCACCTGTATCGGCAAATACCGTCGTTTCTGGTGTCAGAAGCAGCTGCGCCTGTCGAGCGACCTCCCTTCTAGTTAGCTTATCAGGCCCGCGAGAAGCATGTCCCAAGGGGGGGTCGAGACGCAGTCGGTTGTACTCGACCAGGGTGTTATCGTTCCATGTGGCGAGTTCTGCTAGACCAGCCAGAAAGTCGCACAGCCGGACATGACTGAAAAAGGCACCTGGGGGGACGGTTACGTTGTCCATATCAGCAACGAGATGCGGAACGCTGGGCAAAGCCGTCCAGCCAACCGTGCTGTAGTCGGTAAATACAGTACCGGCACAGATGAGAACGTCAGCCCAGTTGACAATGACGTCGGCTGCAAGCGTGCTGACCTGGCCCCAGAAGATTCCTGCGAACTGGGCGTGATCCTCGGGGAACGAGCCCTTTGCTGCTGGCTGAAGGACGACAGCACAACCGATAGCTTCGGCCAGCTTGAGCAGTGGTTCTTCTGCGCCGACCCGTCGGACTTTCGGCCCAACAAGAATAACGGGCTTCAGTTTGGTGTTGATGTACTCGAAAGCCCTTTCTACAGCAGAATCCAGCCCTGGGCCATCGCTTGATATTGGCGCAACTACGGCGCTGATAGGCCCAGGCTGAGCACATGCCTCCCCAGCCAGGTTCGTCGGGACTTCAATATACACCGGCTTTCGCTGCACAAGCGCGTTTCGAATGGCGCGGTCGATCAGCTCCGGGGCGTGGGCGGCTCTGCGGATTCTTACCGCGCAGCACGTGATCTTCTTGGCCATCTCAAGCTGGTAGGTCAAGTCATAGTCGCCAAGCGTGTGGTGCAGTAGACGTTGGCCCACATCATTAGTGTTTGGAGCTCCGCTAACTAAAATGAGAGCGAGGTTCTCTGCAGATGCGCTGCCTACGCCGTTGAGGGCCGAGAAGGCCCCTACACTGTATGTGACGACGCAGACGCCGACCCCGTGAGCGCGCGCATAGCCTTCTGCGGCTAGGGAGCAGTTCAACTCGTTTGTGCAGCCGACCTCGGTCAGTGCTGGGTGCGCCTCGAGTTTGTCGAGGAGCACGAGGTTGTAATCGCCTGGGACGATGAAATGATGGCGAATCCCGATTTGGGCGAGCCGTTTGGCAAGGTAATCGCCAACCGTAAAAGGCGTCATGTCATGGACGTGAAGCAGGTCGGAATCTAGTAGAGCCTGAGCATTTGGACTGGTGTATGTGGCGATTCGGACTATTTATGGCGATTATTATTTCATTTACCAGTTCGTTTAGACGTTCCGGGATACAGCGCTCGCTCTTGGCGCCCTTCCGCTTCATGTGCAGTATTCTAATGCCTCTGCAAACACAGCCTATGATTATCCAGGGCGACCCTCCTGTTTATTAGGGAGGCCAATCCCTCACAAGTGAGGTTTGTGGTTGCCACAGCATAGAATTGCGCCTCAAACTCACTCATTAAGTGTACTAGCATTTCCATCAAATCATCTCAATGAATGACAGGGACTCTTATTGAATTGACATGATTCAATACCAGAAGATCGTAGCATATTGACCGCTCGCCCGACGCGTGGCCAGTCTTCGGCAGCCACAAACTGGAGTGAGTGATTCTACGGCGTCCCCCGACGGCGTTGACATGTGTTCATGGCCTAATGTTCTGCAAGATTATGTGTTCTTGACGAGGATGACGGGTATACATCTCAATGGGGTGGCCGGTCCAGAACATGGCATGATCGGTTCTCGAGGCGACATGTAAACGTGACGTCTGTGGTCAGCGTTGCAGTATAAGCCTCAACAGTCTTCTGGGGGTAACCCTTTTTGTTTCATCAGTCAGATCAGCTTCAAGCCACCACGTTGAGCTAACTTTTATGAGCATGCAATGGTGGATGGAACTAGCAGAAACTCCATCTTTACAGCCTCCTAAAGATATATCAGATCATGGGCCATGTAGCTTATCTCTTTGAGTGGCCTAACCCAAGAAAAGTCACTCACCCCACTTGACCTCACGTACAAGGAGGCTACAAAAGCTTCCGTTAAGGCAGATTCGATCAGGTTGTCACTCTCAGGTAGTAGCGCTACTTTCATGTAGGTAAAGTCAACTGGTTTACAACTTTTAGTTCGCCAGCATCCTTTTATAGTGAGCTCTCGAGAAAACGTGACTTCTTCTCGCTGTATAAGCCGATTAGCATAGCCTGACTGGTATGACCTCCTTTGTCTTGACCACCCTCAAGGGAAGTGATAGTTATAGATTCCCGTTTAGGCAGCTCGGAGTTCTGTTTGGTGTTATTCTAGGGTCACCCCTGCTTAAGAAAGACAAAGGGCCAGTAGCTACACTTGTTGATATAGAAAGTACTTGGTCAAGTTGATTTGAACGTTGAAAGACCATCCTGGGAATCTTCAATCAGGCTGAATATACGTATTCCAGGGTGGATCAAATGTTTGTCTCCGACCTAAACCTACCCCTCCACCCAGGGCATGAAAGGTTAGGGGTTCCATTTAATGGACCCCGAGTATTCCGGAGGTTGTTGAATGTCTCTGATATACGCCACACTTGCTCGTGCCTATAAACAGGGAGAGTCTTGTGGATAAAACACGAGCAGGACTCTTCAAGGGCGAGATTTCTCAGCATTATCTCTTCTAGGCTAGAGTGCACAAGATGAATGACACTGAGGCCGATGGACCTCTGGTCCTGAATTTTGAAGACGTGTCGCGCAACGATGGTGGCTTGGTTGGTGGAAAGAATTCTTCGCTGGGCGAGATGATCAGAGCCCTTGGGATGGAAGGGATTGCTGTGCCACCTGGGTTTGCAACGACTTCCAACGCATATTGGCACTTTGTCGACACCAACTGTATCCGGGGCAAGATGGACGCGCAGATCACTGAATGGCAGCTGGGCAATCAGACTCTTGCCGAGACTGGCCATGCGGTGCGCAGTCTGTTCCTACGTCACGGTAGCTGGCCACTTGATACCGCAACCGCCATTAGAACCAGCTATCGCGAGCTTTCCGCCAAGGTTGGAGTTGAGAACGTCAGCGTTGCTGTGCGCTCCAGTGCGACGGCGGAGGATTTGCCCGACGCAAGCTTTGCAGGCCAGCAGGAGACTTATTTGAACATCTCTGGTGAACGCGCCGTCTTGGATGCCTGCCGCCGCTGCTTCGCCTCCCTCTTCACTGATCGGGCCATCAGCTATCGTCAGGCCAAGGGATTCGATCACACGAGCATCGCTCTCTCGGTTGGCGTGCAATGCATGGTTCGCTCCGATGTGGGCGGCTCCGGCGTCATGTTCTCCATCGACACTGAGAGCGGCTTCGACAAGGTCGTGCTCATCAATGCGGCGTGGGGGCTCGGTGAGAATATCGTGCAGGGGACCGTCAACCCCGACGAGTATCAGGTCTTCAAGCCGCTGTTATCCGATACTCATCTTGTTCCGATCCTGGACAAGAAGCGTGGCGAAAAGGCCATCAAGATGGTCTACGGTGATCAACAAATGCCAACCCGCAACGTGCCCACGTCAAAGGCAGAACAGGCCGCTTTCGTGCTCAGCGACGCGGAAATTCTCCAGCTGGCCCGCTGGGGATGCACTATAGAAAAGCACTACGGGTGCCCTATGGACATGGAATGGGCCAAAGACGGCATCACGGATGAACTGTTTATTGTCCAGGCCCGGCCGGAAACTCTTCACTCACGCCGCGACGCCGCCGTCTTCAAGACTTACAGGGTCGGCAACAAGGGACGCGTTCTGACCACAGGCCTTTCCGTCGGCGACATGGCGGCTTCAGGACGGCTCTGCCTCATCGAATCCGTCAAAGACATTGACAATTTCGTTGACAATTCAATCTTGGTTACACAAGCAACAGACCCGGACTGGGTCCCCGTGATGAAGCGTGCCGCTGCCATCATCACCGACCATGGCGGGCGTACCTCGCATGCCGCCATCGTCAGCCGTGAACTGGGCGTCCCGGCAATAGTAGGCACTGGTGATGCTACCTACGTGCTACACAGCGGCCAGGACGTCACTGTCTCGTGTGCTGAGGGCGACACGGGCTTCGTGTACGAGGGCATCTCGGATATCACGACCCAGACCGTTGATCTGTCTGGGCTGCGCCAGGCCCGGACAAAGGTCATGCTCAATCTCGCCAATCCAGCCGCCGCCTACCGCTGGTGGCGACTCCCAGCCGACGGCATCGGCCTTGCCCGTATGGAGTTCGTTGTTAGCAACGCTATCCAGGTCCATCCTATGGCGCTCGTTCACCATGACCAACTGAAGGATCAAGCCTCCAAGCGTGAAATCACCCGCCTCACGGTCGGGTACCAAAACAAGCCCGACTACTTCGTCGACAAGCTGTCGCACGGCCTCGCGGCCCTGTGCGCCGCCGTTTATCCCAAGCCGGCCATCATTCGCATGAGCGATTTCAAAACAAATGAGTACGCCAGCCTTATTGGCGGCGCCGAATTTGAGCTCAGCGAGGACAACCCAATGATAGGTTTCCGCGGCGCCTCACGCTACTACTCGCCGCGCTACAAGGAAGGCTTCGCCCTTGAGTGCCGCGCCATCAAGCGGCTGCGGGAGGAGATAGGCCTGACCAATGCCATCGTCATGATCCCCTTTTGTCGTACCATCGGCGAGGCGAAAAGGGTGCTGCAAGTCATGGCCGACAATGGGCTCAGGCGCGGTGACAACGGCTTGCAGGTCTATGTCATGTGCGAGATCCCTTCCAACGTCATCCTAGCCGCCCACTTCACCGAGCACTTTGACGGCTTCTCCATTGGCTCTAATGATCTAACGCAGCTGACGCTCGGCGTAGACCGCGACTCGGGAGAGCTGGCCAACTTGTTTGATGAGCAGGATGAGGCGGTTAAGTGGATGATAGCACAGGTTATCTCGGTGGCTCGTGACAAGGGTTGCAAGATTGGGCTCTGTGGCCAGGCGCCGAGTAACCATCCTGAGTTTGCCAAATTTTTAGTCGACGCTGGGATTAATTCTATCTCTGTTAGTCCCGACAGTTTTGTTGCAGTCAAGAGGCACGTGGTAGCTAGTGAGCAGGTGGGATGAGGAGGCAAATATGGGTCGATATATGTTTGCAGATTTCCCTTGAACTGTGTGTGGGCTTGTATCTTCACGACTAACTCAGAATGTATGCATCATAGGGAAGAACAGGTTAGTCATAATGCCGAAACTTGGACCTAATAAATGAATGTGTTTCCCTTTTTAATTAGGAAATCATCAAGTTACAGATTAATTCTGACCCAAGTGACCATTGCATATCAAATTCCCGAGCAGATAAAAAGAATCCAACATGTCGAACAACACTCTTGGGTTAATAATTCTGATGAATCCAGTCAATAGTTACTCTCAATTCCTTCGCCGACTCGGCTACATGGGTCTCCTCGTCAGCGTCCAACGGCATCTGAATAGTACTCATAACTCCCTTCCTCCCGAGGACCGCGGGCAAGCTGAAATAGCAACCAAATTCGGGTTGGAAATGGCTGACGGAACGAACATTGCGCTTGTCCAAGAGAATAGAGGAACACAAACTAGACACAATAGAGCCGAGACCAAAAGGAGTCGAACCTTTAGCTCTGATTATGCTCTGCGATCGATGCTTGCACTCATCCGCAAGATCGGCACGGTCAAGAATGTTAGAGGGCATGGATTTGCTGATAGGGACGCCACCAACTGTTGCAGCTGACCATGCTACAACCTGGGGGTTTCCATGTACGCCCACCACGTATATATCTATTGAATTCGCCGCGACCTAGAGCTCCATTAGCCCAGCTCGAAAGAGGACGCAAGATCCATGTGTACTCACTTTAGCCCGCATGGCCACGAGCCCGCGGAGCCGCACCGAGTCTAGGAACGTGCCTGAGCCCAAGACTTGAGACGTTGGAAGTCCAGAGAGTTCATGGGCGAGGGATGTGAGCAGGTCTACAGGGTTCGAAACGACAAGCAGGATGGTGTCTGATCTGAACGGCTTCATTGTCTCGACTACTTCCCGAACAATTGATATGTTCCGGGATGTGTAGTCGATGGTGGTTTGGCCTAGAGAACATAAAGTGAGCCCCGCGCGCTCAATCACAGCAAGCAAACAGCCTTTCCCTATTTGATTGCTTACCTATCATATGCTTGGATCCCGCTGTGATGACCACAATGTCGGCCTTGGCTGCCTCATGATGCGATGCCGCTCGCACGCGCGTGCTGCTGTTACAACTATAGGCCACGTCGGAAAGGTCCCGGACTTGGCCGTCTCTCAAATCAATATCGATGTCGACGAGGAGCAACTCGCTTGCGAAAGAGGTAAGGATGAGGGAGTATGCTGCGGCGCCGCCGACCTGGCCCACACCGACAATTGCGATCTGAGAAACCGAATTCATATCTCTGGAGAGCTGTTCCAACTACAAAATTGTTGTTTTGACATTCTCGAGACGCCAACGTTGCTTTCTTTAACATGGGAATTCAGTAAGCATCTGACCCTGGTTTCTTACTTTGTTAGCGCATAACTTTGTAAACAAAAATCATACGTGCACCCATTAAGCAAAGAGGTGTGATCACATTGTCTCGACTCCGCTTCCCTTAGGCTCTGATTAATGATGACGATGATAGCAACAGCCACGACCAGCCCGCCTAAAATCCAGATCCGTTCAATCAGGGATTCCATATTTCCACGAACCTTGTCCGAGGCACGGTGCGGTAACCTAACAATACCTCCGTTATTTACTTACAGCTGATTACGCCACCAACACGGTTGTACTAATAACACATACAGGTTGCTTTCGTCACTGCGCGCGCCTGTTGCAACTAATTCGTTTAACTCCTAATGAGTGCTACCTTTCCCGGTTTCTGAGGTCTTTAGGCATCGAAATACTAACAAGTAATTAGTTAATCTCTTTAAGCGGCATAAGCCTTTAAGGGGGCTATTATTAAACCGAAGGTATTATATATATATTAAATAATTTTAATTTATTTAGGCTATATAAGGCTTAAAAGTTAAATTAAAAGGTTATATAATAAAATAAGTCTTAACTTATAACAGTTAGGTTTCTTAAGGGATAAAGTAGTCTATATTAGGTATATATTAACAGCTTTATAAAATATAAATTAAATATAGTAAAATATTATATCTTTTAATAGTAGATACAATATATATTAAGCTTTATAAATATAAGGAAGTTATATTAATAGTAAATAAGCTAAAGTCTATAAAAGTATTAATATATATTGTATATATTAAACTGGTTTTTAGGTGATTACTTAATTAATTAACTGTCTAATATATTCTTTCCCTCTTTTAGGCAGACCTATTATACTAATCCTAATTAAGACTTATTTTATTATATAACTTTTTAAACTAACTTTTAAGCCTTAAATAGCCTAAATGTATTATAATTATTATATATATATATA
>JABFFF010000293.1:0-62057 GCA_013623665.1 Fusarium sublunatum | reverse complement strand
GGGGGGGGGGAAGGGAACGGGGTAGAGGGGTAGTGTAAAATAGGGCCGAGGAGAAAATGGGGGAGGGGGGGGGATGGAGTCTCAACGTACGTAGCACTTGCGGCAGATCATCTTGTCGCAGTTGAACTTGGAGGCGAGAGCCTTGAGCGAGGGCTCAATGATACCACCACGGAGACGGAGGACCAGGTGGAGGGTAGACTCCTGTGTAATGCGTAAGCACATGTCCACCATTCGCTATTTTTTTTATTTCCTGCGGCGTATTTCAACCGCCCGCTTCGATCCCACGCACCTTCTGGATGTTGTAGTCGGAGAGGGTTCGGCCATCCTCGAGCTGCTNNCCTCGAGGGTGATGGTCTTGCCCGTCAGGGTCTTCACGAAACTGGATGGGCGCTGTCAGTAAACCACGAAACGGGGGCGGCGTGATTTTTTTTTTGTCGGCATCGGCGGGAGATCGAGCTTACATCTGCACTGCATTGGGAGTCAGTATTCACGTCTTCAACAAGCTATTTCGCGGCCATAGTTAGGGGGTATACTCACTCTTGACTGATTTTTGTGACGTGACGATGTGAGGATTGAGAAGCCGGTGCTTCTTTCTGCGCGCAATATTGGTGGGGCGGCGAGAGCGATGAAAGCGAAGGAAAGCCCTAAGGGTGTGGAGGTCACGTGAATTTCACCCACCGGCGGAAATAGGCGAGAGGTGGGTCCGCCTTCATGATATCATGGCGTCTGAGTACGGATATAGTGCTCCGTCAGAAGAGGCCGAATGTCAAAGTGATCGGGTATTATTTTCATCATCTTCACTGTCAAATTATATCTCGTTCTTCTCTACGTCGATCCATTTGCCAAGCAATAATCCTCTGCTCCAACATATAAACTGCTTGCACTATTTCATCCAGCGACAAGCCTGCAATGTGACCTGGAATTCCATGAGCTTTCAAGTTCCTGCGCGTAAATGACAATGGAGCTTACCAGCAGCTTCATACAACGCCTGCGCTATGTCTGTCAGGTCTTCTACCGAACGGAAAGATTCATAGTTCGGCTCAGATAGGATCTCGTTCTCTGATTCTGTTCCCTCCTCCCCGGTAATTGTAATGGCTTGGCCAAGGATCTGCCGCATTCTATGGTCATTATCCTGTTCGGTGCTGTCTTCTCGAGGGAGATCTGGAGGCGGCGCATCCTCTGATGGGAAGAATCTTGTAATTGCCGATTCGTCTTTCACCTGTTAATATGCAACTACTAACGCGTCGAGTGAACCTACTCTTCCTGTCGACTGTGCTCGCAATGTAAACAAAGTATTTGTCTAGTTCCTCTGTTGTCATGGAAGTGACTTGGTCGACGGTAACCTTGTCAAAATCTGGTTCTTTTCCAGATTCTCGCGACGCGTCTATCAGTTCCTGAATGCCTTTGTGCCAGTGTGTCCAGTTGAATCTGACATTCTGCTCAGTGTGGGCAACTTGGAGTAGAGGATAATGTCGTCCCAGGGGAAAGCATAGCTTTGCTGCAACGACAACAGTGGAGATGAGTAGAATCTCGGGATAGTCGATGTGAAATCGCCGGGACTTTTCAATGGGTAATTGGAAGGAAAAGTCCATCACTGATAGCATACTTCTGGCTGTGACGATAATTTCGACTGACAAGATTAGCACAAAAGCATACTATTGGGTGTCAGAAACCAACCTGGTAAAGCGAGCTGTCTGACAAAATGAACAAGTGTGGGCGTTTCGTTTATGACAGGAAATATCATTTCATAGTTGTAGTTATAAGAAAGAGCCAAATCCATCACGGCATTGTGCAGGTCGATACCCTGAACAGAAGAACGAAGGGGCAACTTGAGCGCTCTTGTATAAGCAGACGGCAATCGATCTTGCATTTCTTGCGGCAGATCATAATACTGACCATTTGTTAGTTATACTAAAGAATCTGGAGAGAATAACTTACCGATCGCTTGTACGGCATACGTCCAGAATTGACCCAAAGACAAAATTCTCCGATGGCCGTGGGTATCCTGAGCAACAAGCATCCCAGATAGCACAAAGCCAAAGTCTCAATCATCCTGGGTATTGGCCAATCCGACCTCCTCTCGGGATCCCAGCTCTGAGCTCTTGAGCGCTGTTTCTTTGGTTCATCGTCCTTCTCACTCGCCGCCGGCTGCGAGCTGAACATGGCTAGACCATCGTCTTCTGTTTGCGCCTCATCCTCAACGACAAGAGAGCCAGAGCCACGGGTGCGAAGATCCCAAAGATCACGCACGACAGTCTCGAGTTCTTCGCGATGGCCCTTGCTCTGTATGAGCCACAGCAGCTGCTTTCTCAACACTAGCTGAAGACATTCGAGGAAGAGATTCTTTCCTGCTTGGCCAGTGAGATGTCGCAGCTCTTTTTCCTTTGTCTCCTTTTCTTTCCTGGCAGTTTTCCCGAGGTTGCCAGCATCTACATCATCGCCAATATCAAATTGAACAAAGCCCTGTTCAGTATCAGTTGGACTGTTTTTGTAACAGAAGATCACATTGCACGCTCACCTCAACTTGATGTCCGTTGGAGCAGAAGCGCAGACCGTTCTCCAAGTACCATCTTCTGGCACCACATTCTGGGCACCTCTCCCCACGGGGGAATTTGCGAAGCTCTCTCCGCTCATCCATGATATGTCAAATCATAACATTGCAGGTTAACGTATTTTGCGCTTGAATATGCTGGCCCAGGTCGTGTTTGGCTGTGTGATACAGAAGTTGGCGCTGTGAAAAAAAGTGGTCAAAGTCAAAGCTAACATGGAGTTCCTTGACTGTCGTGCAAGCAAGCTCCCGTTTGTCACTGTCGCAGCCGCAAACTCCATAGCGCATATAAATATCAATAAACATTATGATGTATTTATTTCGGGTAAGCTTCATTTCTTCCACTGTGCGATTACTACAGAGCAATCTCTCTCATTCCAGCCTTTCAGTGCAGCAGCTAGACAGGCCAGGGTCATGTTGGCAAACAATTATAATTAATATAAACGACATGATCAAAAGCTGTCTTTTAAATTCATCACGATGCACTGCATATCCATAAAACGTCACAAAAGCATGTCATCAAAGTATTCCACAAGATTCACATTGCCTGCTACGACAAATCTTATCAACTCCAGAGCTCTCCCATTTTTTCTTCATAAAGTTGCCGCTACGTATCGTGACATGATGGCATGTGCAGCGTGTGAGCTAGGAACAAAGGAAAACATTTTTGAGCACGAGGCCCAAGTGCTAAGGATTGCCGTATATCATAACCAGCAGGGCAATCCTGTCCAGATAGAGTCCTTCTGCGCAACGCCCAACCCGTGGCCCATGGATATTGATGCGCCGAATATTCATCAAAACAAAAAGATCCCCCGGTCCAGATCATCTTTCGATACAGATCCTGAGGGGCCAAGGGCCACATCAGGCAGGGTGCGAATTAAAGGTTAGGCGATTTAGTTCTGGCCGGGAGCCTCCTTGGCCTCAACAGCGGCCTCCTCACCCATGGAGGTGAGAATGACAACGTCTGAAAAATTGGTCAGGGCTTCTTTCTTGAAAGCCAGCAAATTAGAGCTACTCACTGGTGTCCTTCTCGTCGATCTTGAAGAGCTTGTTGATCTTCTCACCAATCTCACCATCGGGCATCTTGACATCGTCCTTGGTGTCACCATCATCGTTCATGAGGGAGAGGTAACCGTCGTCGGAGATGTCGAGCTGATGTACGTGTTAGTCAAGCTGATGCTGGTGGCGGAAATGGCCGGGGGTAAGCTCTTGGTAGGGAGGGGTTGTTCCCTTGTGGAGCGGGGCAAGGGTTCACACACCAGCTGGTACTCGCGGCGGGAGACGTTGGGAACGTCCATGTTGTGGGTGGAGGGAGAAAGATCCTCGTACTTCCTGCCAGTGAAGATGTCGAGAGCAACGAGATGGACCTTGGCGTGACCGTGCTTTCCGGTCTTGGAGGTCGACATGTCGACAATCTTGCAAGGGCGGTTCTTGATCACGACGAAACCGTTCTTACGCAGAGCAGAGCACTGCATAGGGTAGGTGTGCGAGGCACCGGCATCGGCCGTGTCGAAGGTGAGATCATGCTATGCGTGGGTAAGAAATAACAATTAGCAAGATTCTTGACCGGAGTGTAATATGATGGCGAGAGCGAGTTGTATTGATGGTTCATCGATGGCTGATGAAGCTCAAATACAGGACAAAATCAAAGGGCAGCATTGTATCGTGGGGCACAAGTCACAATGCGGGGTGGAAATCTCCAGGCAAAATGGGCAGAATTCGACAGAGGGCGCGTGCGCCTGGAAAAGGAAGCAGCAGCAAGGTAGCAGCAACAGCAGAATAACTCACCTCGTTGTCCGCCATTGTAATGATTTTTGACAAGAAATTGAGGTCTTGAGAGGAAAAAAGGAGTGAGGGTGAGGAGGAAGAGATTGGCACCAGAGGGAAAAAAAAGCAGCGAGTGGTGCTTAAGAGTGGGATGGAGAGGAGAAGAAAGAGACTCGGAAGAAGGGTTGGAGGGGGCAAGAAAAGGTGCGAGGCCCTCGACGGAATATTTTTTCTCGGTGCTGTGATTGGGCGTTGTGGACACTGCCGCCAGAAATTAAACAGCACCCGACGCTGCGTGAAGTGAAGGTCGAGCCTTGATGGAGCTCCCAGCCTTTGCCCCTCGACCCCTCTCGTCTCTGTCCAGTGGAGGGGTCATCTGCTTACAGGGCATCTGTCCGCTGAAAGGACTGCCCGAGCGGGGTGGACCTGATGGGAGTTCTTCACCTCAGGTTGTCTGTCGCCTCGCCGATCTATTCAGTTAGCCGGGCAGCAGAGGCGGGGTCCCATTCATCCACTTAACCCAAGATAAACATTGCCCAGACCAGTGGAGTCGTATAAATGTGAGTTCCATGTCGAGTAGGTTCACAGGAAATGGAGAGAGAGCCCTGAAGACCACAAAAGTGCCTGCCTGTCTTCTCTACCACTGAAACTGAAACTGCAACTGGAACACTGACATTGGATCAGTGTCACCACGGCGTCAAGGTCTGCATGCGCATCGCTGCTAACCTTACATGAATGCAACTGCAGGTGCTCACGCGGGGAGCATTGCCTCGGGCTGTGTGCAGGTAGGTTCCCCTCTCAATAATAAAGTGGTCGGTTGGTCATTGGCGCCCAAAACCTGCCTGCCTGAGCAGTAAATCCAGGATGTCATTTGATCTTAGGCGAGAGATGACTAAATAATTCAGATACTCTAGCGTAGAATATACCTAAAATATGTCCTAGTTATTATAGTAGCCTTCTAAAGTCCTAGCACCACCTGCCAAGCTAGATGCGAGCTCTTGCAAGTAACCTGGGAGCTACAGCCAGCTTGGTCTATCTTCCCGTTACACTGATGTGCATGTTAATTACCACTGTAGCACTAAGACCCGTCAGCAAACTGCAGAAATATCCATTATCTGCATCGTCAAATTGCTATTAATTGTTTCTTTTTTTTTTTTTTTTTTGCGAGTTGGTGGGCTTATACCGACCGCCCGCTGTAGACTCAGCGGGTATCGGCCAGCCGAGATCCTTTCTTTCCTAATCTGGATTAGCAAACTTCAAGCCACACGAGGCTAATGTACAGCTCAGCCTTTCATGGCGCACCCAATCAACTTATACTTGGCACCTGCATGTTCATGGCTGTTGACAGCCTCGCCTTGCAAGCTGGCCAAGCTGACCCTTTTGCGCCCAACTCAGTTTCATGATTGATCTTGTCACCAACAACTTCGGTATCGACGAATAACAACATGACTGCGACTCAAGAACCTGATTCTATCGAATAATCTCCGCCTGCCTAATTTCATCGCCGCCGTCCTTCCATCGGCATGTGGCTCGACCGACTGGCCGGAGGGCCCGCCAGCAGTCCCGGATCCTCCACTCCTCAAGCCGGCAACAGACCATATCCCAAGAGAACGTCGAGTACCTTAAATCCATACATCACATCACAGCGTCCTGGAGTCTCTCCTCGCGGTTCCACGTTGTCCTTGGTGTCCAATGACTCCTCCTCATCACTCCTATCCTCTTCGCGACGACCAAACGGCTCCAATTTGAGACAGACCTCAACAATCGAAACAGGTCCCGACTCGCTCGAAGTACTAGATACATTACTAGCCGGGCTTTCCAACGACCGCGACCAGCCTGAAAAACAAAAGAATGCTATAAGCCAGGATGATATCAGCTTTGAGGCAGATTTTGGGGGACTGTCCCTAAGGGACTTGGCTACATCGCAACCTCCTGACACGACTATAATCTATAATCGCAAGACAAAAACGACAGAAGAGAGTGGGTTTTATACGCCGATCGGGAATGAATTCATAGCTAACACGCGCAAGGCGAGAATGATAGGGCCAAACTCGAAGATCTTCATCGATCAATAGAAGCATGCGACGACGTCCTCAACTCAGTAGAGATCAACCTTGCCAACTTCCGCAATGACCTTGCTACGGTATCCGCAGACATTGAATCCCTACAAACCCGATCAACAGGGCTAAACAGGAGATTGGAAAACCGAAAACAAGTTGAAAAGGCATTGGGACCCCTGGTGGAGGAGCTGAGCTTGCCTCCCGAGGTCATCTCCAAGATCTCTGAGGGTCATATCGATGAAATATGGGCAAAGATGCTCGCCGAACTCGATCGCAGGTCGACCTTGTTCAAGAAAAAGTCTGAGACCCGACCTAGTAAGGCGGCTCAAGATCTCGAACCGATTCTCGAGAAGCTCACTTTCAAGGTATGGGTGCAGTCCTACTCTGAATTCACTTGTCTAACTCTACCAGGCAATCGAGCGCATTCGCGACTTTATCGTGGCTCAAATCAAGGCATTGCGGTCGCCGCATATCAACGCGCAGATTATCCAGCAGCAAAATTTCCTCCGATTCAAAGATCTCTTCACCTTTCTACACAAACACCATCCAACACTTGCCAATGAGATCGCCCTGGCTTATATGAATACTATGCGGTGGTACTACTTGAACCAGTTTACCCGATATGAGAAGGCTCTCGACAATCTCAAACTCCACATCCTCGACAAGAACGACGCTCTTGGTCATGAGGACACAACTCGCAAGGCCACTGTCCTTTCAAGCAACAGAGCCCCAGGGCCTCCCCACGACGCTTTTAACCTCGGCCGGCGTATTGATCTTCTCAAGACAAACAACCAGTCCGCTCTCTCTTCATATCTTGCCGAAGAAGACCAAGCGACACACTACCTCGAAGTCCCTTTCCGTAACTTCAACCTCGCACTCATCGACAATGCCACAGCCGAGTACACATTCATGGCCACCTTCTTCTCGCCCGCCCTATCCTTTGGTCAAATCTCAAAGAACTTCAACTACATCTTCGAGCCCACCTTTGAGCTTGGCAGGACCCTCTCCAAGACACTCGTCGGAGAGACTTACGATGCTCTAGGTCTACTCCTCTGCATCCGTCTGAACCAGCATTTTGCATTTGAACTCCAGCGCCGCAAGGTCCCCGCCGTAGATGGTTATATTAACGCCACAACCATGCTGCTCTGGCCCCGGCTCCAGGTCATCATGGATCGTCACTGCGACTCGGTCCGCCACCTGATCAACGCCGTGCCCTCCAAGCCCAGCCGCGCCGAAGCCTCCAAGCTGTCAGCAGCGCCTCACGTCGTGACACAGCGCTTTGGCCAGCTGCTCCACGGCTTCTTGGCTCTCAGCACCGATGCTGGCGATGATGAACCTGTTGTGTCGAGCCTGCGCCGCCTACGGTCGGAGGTAGAGACCTTCCTGACCCGCCATGCGGAGTTGTTTGGCGACAAGCGCAAGAGTGGACGGTTCCTGTATAACAACTACTCCCTCATCCTTACGATTATCAGCGATGCGAGCGGCAAGCTGGCCGATGAGCAGCAGGAACACTTTGAAGAGCTGAAGACCCGGTACCAGGAGGAATCGTAGAGAGGTCATTGGTCTGATACAAGATAATGGAGAAACTGGAGGTATAATCATGGGAGAGCTTTGCATGCTTAAGTTTTTTGGGTTGAGCATGACTATCTGTAGATATTTTGGCACGGCGTTGTGGTGAAGGTCATTTTTGGGTCAGCTAAACAGAGCTTGGCCCTTTTGAAAAAGAAAAAAAAAAAAGAATTATCTATGCTGGTCCAACATGAAACAGCCACTCCATTTATTAAATCTTATGTTACATATACTCGTTCCGAGTATTATAGGCTGAAACGGCATCGAATGTGTAGACGTAAGAGTTATTTTGTCTAACGGGAAAAGAAGGAGGTAATATAATCGACAAGATTGGGGTTGCGCCGCAAGTAGAAGGCTAGAGCTCCCACGATGAGAGCCATTCCCACCGCCCTTGCCGGCCGGCGGTAGGACCAGAGCACCAGCTTGAGGCGATCCCGCATCTCTTGCCAGTGAAGTTCATTGACTTGCTTCTCAAATAGCTCTGAGCCCTCCTCGAGGCTCTGTCTTGCGCAGGCCTCGATATCTCGGGCTGTCTTGAGGGCACTGTAGCTTGATATCTGTCGCCAGTAGCTCAACGTCTCAGGACGATGTAGCTCAAAGAGCCTGGCGGATTTGACTATGAGCTCATCCAGATCCATCTTGGCAGGGACCTTGCCCAGGATGACGTGCAGCATGTCAGGCTCGTCAATCTCAAAGATCTCGTTCCGGCGGTCGAGGATGATCTGGGCAAACACGTAGACCGGGAAGACGGGCTCTCGGGCGAGGAAGACATCGAACAACCTGGCGATGTCTTGGTAGGTTTCAATGTTGTGGGCATACATGGTTAGCGTGCCCGCTAGAGCATAGAAGGGCTCGACGCCTGCGAGGTGTCGTCGGAGCTTGGAATCGGCAGCGTGGAGTATGTCAGGCAGAAGACGGAGTTGAGCCGTCGTCGGTCCAAAGCTGGGTAGCATAAAGTCCCGTATTCTCAGGACTGAGAGGCGCGCAAGCACGCGAGCCCGCCATGCTGGCGCCAGCACCAGCAGCAGAACCTGGGAGATGTCGTGGTAGCCCTGGAAGTAGCAGAGATAAGGGTGACGACGAAGGACTTCTGTGATGAGCGATGAGAGCTCTGATTTGCGGAGACTCAACTCTGCCTCGGACTGATCTGTTGCTGCATTAGCTTCCGTAATGTATGGGGGGAGCATGTTGGACATACTATTTGGGTAGTAGATGAATGAGCGGTTGACGTCTAGCTGAACCTGATCCTCATCTCGATGACGGGGCAATTCTTTCCAGTCCCCAGAGGCATCTTGAGCAGAAGCTAGATCTTCTTGGCTGTCAGAGGGAGCATCGAGACCCATCAAGACGGGCCCTGTGAAATGGTGTTAGTCAGAGTGTATCAAGGTACGGAGATAAAGCAAACATACAAGCTTGTTTCCGCAGAGTATCTGAAAGAAGTCCGCCATGAGATTCCGATAGAGCTCGGAGACGACCAATGTCCCTCCATTTGCAGGCCTCGAGAATCTCTGCGGCTTTGGGATGGGATAGTACATCAGCCTCCTGGACGTCGTCTTTGATGCTGCTATTGGAGCGGCTGATGGCCGGTGATGTCTGGCGGTCGCTGTCCAGAGAAGACTGAGAGGGCTTTTGATCACCCATAGCGTCCAGTATCAAATAAAGATAAGGGGTGTGAAGAAAAGGCTGGATGAGGAGGGATATCAGATGTAGAGTCTTGCCATGACCGTGAGACAGATTAGCGACAGAACAACCTGTCCAAGCCCGTACTTATTCCCCTGCACTTTGCTAACAACGTTATTGGACAAGACTATGTATCGTGTTCCTGATGAGATTTATGTCGCAGGGGGGCTATATGTGATTGTGTCACTTGTTGTGTGAGAGAGGTCGTGTAGTGTAGTGTAATGTAACGGAGAGAGTTGCTTTGATGTGGCTGAGGTTGATTCAGATTTGATGCTAAGCTAGGGTAGGAGTACGTACCTATTTACAAGGACGGACCCCCACGTCCGCTTGTAGTCTACCACCTGTTATTCCTTTTGTACGTTTGCCTGGATATCCGTTGGACTTGTATTTCTTATTGTCGAATTAATCAAACAGACTTCCGTCTGGCGCAGTCAAATCTTCGTTTTCCACACTAACTTGTTTGAAGATTCTGTCAGTAGAGGCACTAAGAGCTGATGCGACTCTAGGGTGAATTTGGCGACTATTGTCCTGTGACTATTGATGATTAGACATCAAGCTTGGATATTCATGAAACTAAGACAAGGTATCGTGAGATAATCACCTGTCAAAAGCAAGGTAATAGGATAGGAGATAAAGTATACCAAGACATGCAGCTGTTTGCCACTAGCATTACGGAGAGCCGGCGCTTATACGCAGGATATGATGGCCCTGCGATTATTTGAGACATCTATGTAATCACAAATAATTATTACACACGAAGCAGATATCGTGAGTTTCGCATCAATACTGCCTTCTAAGAATTGTTGCCCACTTGTTAATGACCTTGTCTTATACTCAACGCTCTCCCGCTTATCTGCCATGCCTTGTTATATCATGGAGTATCTGCACCGAGCCATCCAGCCAAGGCACGAGTTAGCCAACTGCCATGTTGCCATAAAAGTTCTCCATAGGACCATGTCTATGACTTGCCCAGCCGTCAACTTACCTGTCAGATGTCAGTTTGACTCGGTAGTTACCAGAAAGTCCCCGAGTCTGTCTTGGCGTAGTTGATAGCCCATGTTGCACAAACTGTCAAGCCACGTTTCTTGTGGACCAAGGGACCAGCTGCCAGGCATACAACGACGAAGAAAAGTCGAAGACATCATCCGCCTGCGTCGAATAGGGTGGCCTCAATGCTTAGGCCAAATCCAGTTATTTCGTCATCTGCAGTCTTCACCCTGATCCCGGACGTGGGGGTATTCGTGTCAGATGTTTGAAGGGTTCAATAAAACATCATGTGCAGTGTTTAGCCGCATCGTTGGACTTCCAGTCTTTGTTCAGCCCCATGAAAGCAGGCTAGGGGATCCGGTAGAGCGAAAGATGAAAAAGTGACTGCTCAGTTTCAGGCAATGACTGGGTTCCATACGCCCAATGCTGGGTTTCATCTGCTTGCTGCTCTCTAGTGAGTCGAATAGTCTACTGGAACAGATGAGAGAGCAAAAGAACGGGTTTGTATACTTGAGAAAAAACCAAGAATAAAATGCTGGGGCTCTCCAGGCATTGAAAGTTGTGTGATTTACACCCAAAGACAAGATGAGACCAAGGGGGGCACGCAGAAAGCCACCGCACTAGGCAGTTAAACGTCATGGGATCATCGTGTATACACACACCCTAATTATGGCAGATTCTTTGGGTCGATGTGACAGCAACAGGAACCGTGTAGGGCCAAGGGAAGAAAAGAAAGGGGAGCGAACACAACTGAGACACATGGCTGGTCCAGACTGTGCCCGTGACCAGGGGATGAGTTTATAGTCTTCTTTGAGAGACCTTTCGACACGGCAATTCTAAGTTCCGAAACACAGAAAATACCGACGATTAACAAGAAAATCAAAAGTGGCCACATATTGGCCAGAATAAGAATCGTGCTCGGGTAGAAGCGATTGAGCGTTGAAGCCACACTCCATCCCAAGGAGCTGGGCTACCTAGTTCCGTCACTAGTCGATCGGCGCTAGAGATTCTTGATTTAGGACTAAGATAGCGTACTGCCTAACGTTAGTTATTGTGAACTGTGTACTTGGCAAAAGAGAAAGCAGTCAGTATTTGGTGTTGAAACGCCAGTATAAGAGACGTCGCTCTACCACGACAAGGTCAGAGTGTCATCGACCTGGCGCAGATCCAACTGCTTGACTGAGACCAACTACCGAGGCCCTGGTTCTCGGATACCTCTTCATTGTTTGGGGCAGGAGACCGTAATTGGTATGGACCTAGGGCTGACAGAAACAGGCTGATTGTGGCTGGCCAGGTGCTTTCAAGCGATGTTATAGTTTCACTATACACCAAGCCATTAAGAAAGTATCAAATAAGAGAATTCTCTTTACTGTCGGTGAGAAACTCGTGTACAGATTCTGTACAGATTCATGATCGAAGGCTCTTACATGCGAATTCGGGTATCGGATCGTCGTCGTGGTGCGGTGCATACAGGGGTCCAGGGTCGATTGCCCCGGCCACGTTGTTACCGAGGCCATTCATTGCAGGTACATGCTGTGATGCTGTCTAACTACTAGGTAGGTAGTGCCTGTGTTCGTGATTAGTTTGTGGTGAGAGGAAGAATTGAATCACATCAAGCTTCTCAGTCTTGAAGGGCTCAATTGAGTTCAACCCCCACCAAAGCTCTATCCACGTGCCTTCGGATAAGCAGTTACGATGCGCCAGGTAATGGGGTACCTTCCATGCTAATGGAACATGCATGATCGGGCTCTTATGCCCGAGGTACTATTATAGTACATACAGCACAGCACAGCACAGCACAGCTTAAACCATATCTCATCTTCATTTTGGCACTATTTCAGCTTCGGGGAGTCGGGCTTTCGTGGTACTGTACCCTGTCCCCTTCGTTCCTGCCAAGTATCGCGCTAACAAGAAGCAAGCGCTGAGTTAGTGCTCATTCACTCAAGTACATCCATGCACGACGTAAAAGGTAAGGAGCGTAGTGGATCTTGGGCTTCCATATCGTTTCTCGAGCTTCAAGCCTCAAACCTCATGCGCCTTTTCTATCAACTCTAAAGAATTCATTTCTTACAAACAACCATGGCTTACCCTGGCTCAGCTTAGTTGATGCACGTACCCGACTCGCGCATGTCTCTGGGCGCTTACACATGGGGGGCTCGTGTCTAACACCAGGTGCCCTGATCATTAATCCTGTATTTCGTTTTGCAGGCTACGCCCTACGCCTCACCCATCAGGCTCGGGCGTTGGATCTCCGTGGCTTCTCCAACCACACAAATACACTACACGACCCAACTGTTGTTGCTCCGTGAATCGTATCTATTCGTCATTAGTCACTGTTGGTCTTGCTGCGTGCTTTGATCCGGAAATTTGCTTCAGCTGGGAGTAATCGCAATCCCGGTGTGTAACGCAACACTACGCAGCGCAGCACAGCACACACAGCACAAATCAGCTCACTCAGCCAGGCCAGATCGACACGTCGCGTTTATCATACGTCGTCTCGACCTCATCTCTTTCAACTCTTAGGGCCTCGGGCACCGGCCGTGAATCTGTTTGTGCCTTGGGTTGCTTTACGCTGCTCTGCGTCTCGCCTGCATCTGTGAATCAAGGTCATCTTTCAGCCTTTGTT
Organism: Fusarium sublunatum; assembly: GCA_013623665.1. NCBI lineage: Eukaryota > Fungi > Ascomycota > Sordariomycetes > Hypocreales > Nectriaceae > Fusarium > Fusarium sublunatum. The sequence goes on along the minus strand of JABFFF010000293.1, from coordinate 48,820 downwards.
TGAAAGGCATTCGACGCCCTTCCGCCTCTCTTGCTTATGGTGGTCAATTCATATCACTTATCGACTTGATAAAGTGTCGTTGAGCGTGGTTCGAGCAGCGTCAACTGGCGTTGGACGGCGTGGATATCTCTCCACTCTACCACACCAACAACAGCACCAGTGCTGTACTGTACATGTACGAGCGAGGCACCTAGCTCTTTACACACTCACTCGAATGAAGCTTTCTCAAACTATTTATTTCTCGGCATATTGACGCTATCACGGAAACGTCACCTATGCCCCGCGTGAGGGCCATCAACCGTTCCTCTTGCCAGCATTCACCCAAGTTTCGGAACCTTTATCAACGGTTGGCCGTCTTCTTCTGGCCTTTAGGCCTCACACCTACCACCTACCAACTTCGCCCTTTTATGCGATGAAGCGGCCAGCATGGCTTTCCAGAGCAGTGTTCTTAGAGATGGCGAGTGGGTGACGCAGACGGTCAGCTTCCAAGATGCCTTGAAGGCTTCCTCTTCCACGCCAAAGGCTGCCTCTGAGTCATATCCTGAGGCACCAGCTTGTGGTATCCTCTCTAGGACAATTATAGAGAGCCCTGTGGTTCATTGGGTCCTACCAGCTTGGCTGCGGTCGCGCTCTCACAACGACATTGCCTTTGTCGGTGTAAGTCTTCTGTTCCTTTTGCCGCAATCCCGTTGGAAGCCGTACAGATCTACTCTGCCCTTTATCCTAGAGCTGTATCATTCCCAAGCAATTGCCGGGCCCTAGCTTGGTAAGCTACCTTGCTCTGACGCTGTTCTGACGGGCATGGTCATCTTGCCGACTGCCCATGGCAACTGTCTTATTGGGACCCCCAGGAGCTCAACCAGGATGTGGCACACCAACTCTTGTATTTTCCCCCTAAATTTTTGCTAACCGACACAGGATCGTTTTGTTCAAATCAGCGAACTTCGAGAAGATGGACAAGTTCATGAGATCATACGAAAAGCCGATTTTGGTACTCGAATCCGAAACGCGATTGTTCTTGGAGCACCACCTGAAGGAGGTCCCGATGGCACAACCTCTGCCATAATTAAACCCGAAGACACCGATGTTGCTATGCAAGATGCCACAAAAGCATGCGACGCCGAGGTACACCACGCGCTGCCACCCCAACTCTTGGTATTGATGCTTGAGACTGGCGATGCCGTCTTCCTTTTCGTTCGAGAAGGCGCAGACAGCTCACTCGAATTTGTTACTACTAAATACGAAAGCCCCAAGAATCTCCAATTCCTAGGCTTTCATCTTTCTATCGATCCCTCGTCGCGATACATGGCTGCCGGGTCTGCCGAAGGCGCATTCATTGTGTATGAGCTAGAATCACTAACCAACATGGACTCTCAGTTCCAACGCTACGGGTCTTTTAAGCCTATCAAGTCTACTCGCGTGCGGATTACCCAGGGAATCATACACAAAATGGAGTTTCTACATCCACGGCCGGATGATGATTACCATATCATACTACTTTTGATTATGATTCGACGTGAGGCAGGCAAGCAGGCTCACGTATCTCGTATGGTAGTCTATGATTGGGAGCTTGGTGACGAGCTCACCACCGTCTTTCGGTCAGAGAAGGGAACCCCGTTACCAAAAGAGCATCGGATGCCTCTGATGATTATCCCTCTGAAAGTCAATACCGCTTTCTTCGCGGTCTCCGAGCACTCTATCGGCATCGTCAAGAATGCATTCACTGGACAAACGCTATTCGACACTTTGGAAACACACTCTCCTGGACAGACCAAGTTACACCACGGAGCTGCTGGGCCACTTTGGACCGCCTGGGCCCGGCCATTTCGACTTAATAAGTACCTGGAAAAAACGGACATCATTTACTTAGCTCGAGAAGATGGTGTTATTGCGCATATCGAGATTGATTCAGCAGACCTGGTTCCTTCGGTAACAAACCTTGGCACTATCAGTACTAATATCACAACCGCCTTCACCACGGCATATGATGTTTTTTCAGACGTTTTTATCATTGGTGGTGACTCGGGTCCTGGGGGCATCTGGAAGGTAGTGCATGTCTATCCTTGTTGCTAAGCTCTGGCTAACATCTCCTGCGTTACAGCTCGCAGCTCGCAGCGACCCCCAACAAGTCAGTGCCATACCCAACTGGTCTCCTGTAGTCGACCTTGTCACTACAGATGTTGACCAGTCTTGGGCGGGTGAAAGCACACGTAAAGAAATTTCCTCTAGGCGCAAGACTCCCCCCAAGTTGACAAAAAAGCCGGATCGCATCTTCTGTACGTCTGGCCGCGGGCCTAGGTCCAGTTTGACTGAGTTGAGATGGGGCATCCAAGCAAGGATTGGACTCGAGTTTGATTATGACCAGCCTGTTCGCCAGTCATGGATGTTTCCTGTCGAGATTGAAGGTGAAAGAGGTTATTATGCCGTTTTGTCCATGCCACATTCTTCTGACGTCCTTCACTTTCCTGCTGATCTCAGCAATGCGAGCGCCCTGTCTCCAGATGCTTGTCCATTCGATACATCCTCACGAACAATTTCAGCTACCCAGAATGAGCAAGGAACGATTGTGCAGGTCACTGAGACTTTTACATGCCTTGTTGCGCCCCTGCAGAGGTAAGTGCCACCTATTTGCAAGCTCTGCATGAGTATCATGTCAGTGATACTAACCGAAATTGTAGTTCACGGCGAACTCACTCTGACATTTGTGGGAAGACGTCGTTGATCGCGGAGAATGCGTGCTGTATGGACGATACAGTAGTGGTCTCCTCGCACGATGGGCAGGCATCACGACTAGATGTGTTGCAGATAGACCAGATGAGCCTCTCGCAAGTGGGTTCCATAGTTGCCAAAGGGGAGGTTACATGTTTAGGTCTATTCAACATGTCTGGACACACCTATATTGTCGTAGGCTCTGTCGAAGATGGGTTACCCTTTTTGAGTATATACTCTCTGGATGGCCAGGAAGTCAACGGCAGGATCATTCAGCCATATCTCGGTAAGTTTGCCATATCAGTCCGCTGAACTTGGAATTGGGCACTGACCAGTTGCAAGGTACTACTAACCAGGAACCTCAATTCCAGATGGAAGCATATACAAGCGTTTCAGCAATCAACGACGGCCCAGACAAGACAATTCTAGTGTTTGGCACCAGAAGCGGCCACCTTGTGAATATACGGCTTTCAGGACAGGACATTGGCCATAGTTCATTCACTGTTGAGCAATTGGGCATGTCACCTACAAGCGTATTCACGGCATCCGGTCCGTTCGATGGCAAACATGCCTTTTTCGTTTGTTGCGACAACAGTTTATCAATTGTGAAGGACTTTTCAGCAAGGGATACCAGATTCAAGACCAAAACCCAAATCTGGGCCACTGATTCTAACGATCCATCCATGCCCTCACCACCAATTACTTCAGTCTTTTGCCTCGAAAGCAGTCTTTCTGGCTACGACCGTCACATGTCCTTGATGTTGCTAGCTGGAACGCGGATCCTACTTGTGGATATCTGGCCCCATGTTGGGCCTGTTCCTCGAAGTATCCCTATTGATGGAACACCAATGCGTCTTATTTACTCTCCAACTTGGAAGGCTCTGGTGGTCGCGCATATAAAGGACGATCGTCCAACTCTTTCTTTTATCGATCCTGACTCAGGGGCTAATCTTTCAGCTGCCGTCAACAAGGAGAGACAGCCATCTGAGTATATTTCTGGCCTAGGACATCCAGGAGACAGAATATTTGGCCTATATGAGTGGTTCTACGTCAAGGATGGAAAGACCTTCCCCTTTATCATTGTTACCACCCAACAGGGTCGATTAATGATTGTCTCCGTGACGGCAGAACAGGTTGAAACTGAGGATGGACCGACAAGGCAATTGCAGTACTGGACTCGATATAAAAAGAAAGGCTTTGCCGACCCAATCTATGCGGTCGTTGGAAGTGCAGTGGGTCTATTATTCTGCGTTGGAAAAGTTTTGCACTGGGAGGTTCTCGACCTCGCAGAAAAGAAGCTCAAGCCAATGAAGCAGTTCAAGTTGGACTCGCCGGCTACATCGTTGCGTGTGGAAGGGAGCAACGTCTGCGTTCTGACTGCACAACACTCTCTCCAGGTCATAGACCTACACGTGGAATCAGAGCATACCGAGGCCTCCATCATACATAGCGACCAGGTAACACGATATACAGGACACGTGGTGGAGATGGGGGATTCTGAAGAGCAACCAGGCAAGTGGCCGGTCAACGTCATTTCTACCTCGCAAGGCGGGCTTGCTGGAGTTTGGATTCCTTGGAGTCAACGCCACAAGGAGTTTGAGGTGGTCTTTGAGGGAGTCTTGCCCACATCGATCAGAAGATTCCGAAAGGGGCACACGCGACCCTTTTGGTTGGCCATTGATCGCCAGCGACGATACAATACCCTCTTCAACACAGCTGACCAGGCCGAGATTTTGGGAATTTCCCTTGATGGCTCGCTACAACACTTTTCCCTGATAGGTATGGATCTCTGGCGATTCCTTCGGCTCATACAGAACCTGGCGTATCACAACACGGATGTGTGCCCCTTTAGGCGCAACAACCAGCCGTCGGAAGACAACGATATGGATTTTGATATGGACCTGGAGTTGGAGCCTCAGCCGTATCCAGACATGATGCATATCGATGGCGACCTGCTTAAACGGTGCCTTGATTTACGTGCGTTGAAAAGCCTGGTGTCTATTGGAGATGGCATAGATCTGTTTTGCGAGTACCTGGACGGTATTGACGAGGGTGTATATACAGAGGGATTTAGGGAGTGTGGAAGCCAAGGGCAAGACAAGTATCTTGAACTAGGCTATGAGATTCTGGAGTACGTGTTAGCTGCGGCGGTGTAAGGGACAGCAAGAGCAGTTTGAAAATTTGTATAGTATAAGTCAAAGCTTTATTCAGATCGACGAGTCTATAGATATGCAGAAGTCATGGCTGACATGGAGGAATCCTAACAAAGAGCGTGCTTTCAGAGCATCATGCCGCTTACATAATATCACACATTCACAAAGAATAGAAGATTCGTAGGGTTTTTCTAACTCCCCCACACTTCAACGTCAGGAGTTGTCAACGTCTTTCTTTTCTTTTATACTGTACAAAGGAACGAGACACTCCTAATCAGAGCCTTTCCTTGGATGACTCGTGTCAATCTCCCCGTCAGATCGAGGAGATATAGCATGTCGCAGACTGTAGCCAGTGCTGGATTCGCCACAAAAGAAGCCCCGCCGCATTGCCCCGCCTAAACCCGTAGCCCAACTCTCCGAACGAGGTTGCAAGCAACCTGACCATACAGAGCCAAAGGCACTGTGGTTGTGTGCCTGACGAGAAAGAAAGATTGCCTTGTTGTGCCTGGGCAACTTTATTTGGCTATCTATTTTCCTTTTTTGCCTCCCCGCCCAAAATTTCCATAAAACCGTGGCCCACTCGCCAACTTCGACGACTACATCTCAAGCACCACCGACAGGCAACCACCGACAGGCAACCACCGAGATGGCGCCCAAGAAGAAGGGAAACAAGAAAAACCAGCAGGACGACTGGGAGGCTGAGCTCGGCGAGAGCATCGCCCCGCCTGCTGCCAACGGCGACGACGGCGACGCAAACCCTGCCAACGATGACGAGGACGAGGGCGGTGCTGGTGGCCTGATGGCTACCATGCGCAAGAACAAGGAGAAGCGCAAGAAGAAGGGCATCGTTGACACAGAACCCCCCGCCGAGGAGCCCGCCGCGGCCGAAGAGCCCCCCGCCCAGGCACCCGTCGAGGCTGACATGGACGACGAGTTTGCTCTGCCCGACAAGAAGGGCAAGGGTGGCAAGCAGAACAAGCAACCCGCCAAGAAGCCTGAGCCGGCTGCTGCCTCCGCCGAAACTGGCGAAGACGGTCGTATCTTGACAAAGGCTGAGAAGGAGAAGCTCAAGAAGGAGCGTGAGAAGCAGCGAAAGAAGGAGCAGGTACGTTATACCACGGACACTTGGTGTTCAGGCCTCTGCTCTGGATATATAGTTTGCTGACAATTATACACCAGGCTGCTGCCAAGAAGAAGGGTGGTGCCGCTCCAAAGGCCGAGCCCGCAAAGGCTGCCCCCGAGGAGAAGAAGGAGGCTGCTCCCGTTGAGGCTGCCCCAGCCCCCGAGCCCGCTGCCGGCGGCAAGAAGAAGAAGCTCCCTCCCCATCTCGCTGCTCTCCAGAAGCAACAAGAGGAGCTTAAGCGTCAAAGAGAAGAAGAAGCCAGGCTTAAAGCCGAGGCCAAGGCTCAGGCTGAGGAGGAGGACCGCCTAGCTGCCGAGGAAGAGAAGCGCCGCGAGGAGGCCAAGGCCCTCAAGAAGCAAAAGGAGAGGGAGCGTATCGAGCAGCTCAAGAAGGAGGGTAAATACCTTACCAAGGCTCAAAAGGAAGAGAAGGCCCGAAATGAGCGAAAGCTCCAGCAGATGTTGGCTGCAGGTATCCAGGTTGGACCGTCAGAGCCTGGTGAGAAGAAGGCCAAGCCCGTAGACACAAAGAGGAAGAAGGGTCGTGCTCAACAGAAGGTATGGACTGATGCTAAAGGAACACCAGATAACAGTATACTAACTTAAACCAGGCTGATGAGGAGAAGGCTCTCGCTGAGGCTGCCGAGCGAGCAAGGCAAGAAGCTGAAAAGGCTCTGAAGGACGCTGAAGAGAAGGCTGCTCGCGAGAAGGCCGAGGCCGATGCGAAAGCTGCCGCTGAGAAGAAGGCTGCTGAGAGCGAGGTTGAGGATGACTGGGAGGCCGCTGCTGCCTCTGACGGTGATGTCAAGGACAGCTGGGATGCCGATTCTGACGAGGAGGCTGAGAAGGCGAATGGCACAAAAGAAACAAAGGCTCAAGAAGGGTCTGAGGAGGAATCTGAAGAAGAGTCTTCTGACGATGAGGCTGCCACAGCTGCTCAGCTGGCCGAGGAGAAGCGAAAGCGAGAGGCTGCTCAGCGCCGTGAAAAGGCTCATCAGGCCGCGCTGGCTGCCCGATCCAAGGACAACCTGCGATCTCCTATTTGCTGTATTCTTGGTCACGTCGATACCGGAAAGACCAAGCTTCTGGACAAGATCCGACAGACCAATGTCCAGGAGGGTGAAGCCGGTGGTATTACGCAGCAGATTGGTGCTACGTACTTCCCTCTGGAGGCTATCAAGCAGAAGACTGCCGTTGTCAACCAGGACGGAAAGTTCGAGTACAAGGTTCCTGGTCTCTTGGTCATCGATACCCCTGGTCACGAGTCCTTTTCCAACCTCCGATCTCGTGGTTCTTCCCTCTGTAACATTGCCATTCTAGTCGTCGATATCATGCACGGTCTCGAGCCTCAGACCCTCGAGTCTATGCGCATGCTGAGAGAGCGCAAGACCCCCTTTATCGTCGCCCTCAACAAGATCGATCGTCTTTACGGCTGGAAGCAGGTTGCCAACAACGGTTTCCAGGACAGTTTGGCGCTCCAGAGCAAGGCCGTCCGCAACGAGTTCGAGACCCGTCTTGAAAAGACAAAGGTCGCCTTTGCCGAGCAGGGTTTCAACTCTGAGCTCTTCTACGAGAACAAGTCCATGTCCAAATACGTCTCGCTCGTGCCCACTTCAGCGCACACGGGTGAGGGTGTTCCTGACATGTTGAAGCTCATCGTCCAGCTCACCCAGGAGCGTATGGTCGGTTCCCTCATGTACCTCTCCGAGGTCCAGGCCACTGTCCTCGAAGTCAAGGCCATTGAAGGTTTCGGTATGACCATTGACGTTGTCCTCTCCAACGGTATCCTGCGAGAAGGCGACCGCATCGTGCTGTGCGGTACAGAAGGAGCCATCAAGACAAATATCAGAGCCCTTCTTACACCGGCGCCTCTGCGAGAGTTGCGTCTCAAGTCAGCTTATGTCCACAACAAGGAGGTCAAGGCCGCGCTGGGTGTCAAGATCAGTGCCCCTGGTCTTGAGGGTGCCATCGCTGGTTCTCGCCTGATGGTCGTCGGACCTGACGATGATGAGGACGACATTGAGGACGAGGTCGAGTCCGATCTTGCTGTCCTCTTCAACCGTGTCGAGAAGTCTGGTCGTGGTGTCAGTGTCCAAGCCTCAACTCTTGGTTCGCTCGAAGCCCTGCTTGATTTCCTCAAGGACTGCAAGATTCCTGTTGCCAACGTCGGTATCGGTCCCGTCTACAAGCGTGATGTTATGCAGTCTGGTATCATGTTGGAGAAGGCGCCCGAATACGCCATCATGCTGTGCTTCGATGTCAAGGTTGATAAGGAGGCGCAGCAGTATGCTGAGGATCAGGGCATCAAGATCTTCACAGCTGATATTATTTACCATCTGTTTGATGCCTTCACCAAGCACATGGACGAGCAGCTCGAGAAGAAGAAGGAGGAGTCCAAGATGCTTGCTGTCTTCCCCTGTGTCCTCAAGCCCGTCAAGGTCTTCAACAAGAACGACCCCATCGTCATCGGTGTCGATGTCACCGAGGGTCAGCTCCGAATCAACTGCCCTGTTGCCGCCGTCAGGACCAACCCTACAACGGGTGCCAAGGAAGTCATCAAGCTGGGCAGAGTGTAAGTTCTTCCCCCGTAGTATCCTCTTACAGAACCGAAACATGCTGACAACTTCCAGCACGTCCATCGAGCGAGAGCACAAGCAGATCCCCGTATGCAAGAAAAAGGAACCCTCTGTCGCCATCAAGATCGAGATGGGCGGCAACCAGCCCATGTACGGCCGCCACCTCGAAGAGGAGGAGACCCTGTACAGTCTCATCTCCCGAGCCAGCATCGACACCCTCAAGGAGTTCTACCGCAAGGAGGTCAGCAACGACGAGTGGCAGCTCATCATCAAGCTCAAGCCCTTGTTCGACATTTCATAAGCGCTCAGCACCTACCAAGCAGCCAAGCACCTGGGGTCGCCATCATCGGCGTCGGGAGCCCGGCTGTGCTTTGTACTCAACACATTCTCAAAATTAGGGTAAGTAAACAGCGGGACTTAGCCGGGCTCCCTTCTGGAGGGAAAACAGTACGAGTATTATTGTGCATGACGGAATGGAAGAGAGTGGAAAAAAGAACGAGAGATTGGTTGCATCCATTTTCTAGGGAATTGTGTACGGTACTGGTTTGCATTTTTTAGGGGACTAAAAAAAGATTGAGAGGGGGATGGACGCGTGAGATTGAAGGGATAAAGGGTCCCTCAAGACAGCGTAGTTATATATGGAGGGGTTTATATCCAAATGAGAGCTGTAACTATCATGTCTGTGCTTCTTATTCACCCTTGTACTTCGGACTGTCTGTCTGGGCGTCATTCGACGCCAGTTTCGTGTCACGTATGCTTACATCATACCACGAACAAACAGCAGAACACATACTAGACAGTATCACCACAAGCAACCAAACTGAACCAAACTCGAGTGTATGGATCCTAGCTACTAAAGGTGTAAAAATTGGTCTAACGTTCGGGTAACATATCCGTCATGATAATCCGGCCCCTTCTTCCAATAAAACAAAGCCGTTGCAACCATATCTCATGTTCTATACCCCCTTCTTCCTATTCCCGGTCCTTGCTTTGGTGACCTCTCTTTTTTTTTCAACATCGATAAAACTCTTTTGGACGTCATTCATCTCATGTCATGCATCATGACACACGCAGGGTCGAGTGTCTGCTGTGCCATGCTTTTCCCCTTTGCTCATATCTTACTGGGGGTCCGCAGAGCCTTCGGTCTCCTGTTGCGGAGCGTCAGCGTCCTTCATCTCCTGGTCGACGTTGGACTTCTCGGCCTCTGCGGCCTTGCGAGCATCCTCCTCAGCCTTCTTAGCAGCCTTCTCGGCCTCGACTTTCTCCTGGACGGCTTGTCGCTCAGCCTCGACTTTCTCGAAGTGACGTTGAACGATAGGGCCAGCCATGGCGCGGATCTCGTCGATCTTGGCAATGTACACACCCTTAGTGGTATCATCACCCTCGTCGTACAACCAATCCTGTAATCAGTTAGTATCAGAGGTTCAGTCTAGATATAAATGATAACGTACCTCGGTGGCCTCGAGCTTGGCCTTAATTGTCTCCTTCTCCTCCTCGCTAGCAAACTCAGAGTACTGCTCGTCAAGCTTAGCACGGAGGTCGTAGATGTAAGCCTCGAGCTCGTTCTTCTTCTCGTCGGTGTCGGCGACAAGCTTGTCCTCCATAACCATGGCGTTCTCCTTCTCGAACAGACTGGCCTTGGTGGCGTCGTCGAGAGAGGCACTGCCGGTGGAGATGGGCAGATCACCCTTGCGGACCTGCTTCTTCACCTTGCGAGTCTTCTTAGGAGCATCATCCTTCTTGTCGGTGTCCATGGCCTTTTTGGAAGATGATGTTAGCGATCGAGGTTCATAAATCGACTTCTCTAAACATTCGGGAACAGCAGTAGCGGAACGAGGCGAACGGGATTCTTGATCCTCCTCGAGGCGCGGACGCTTGGCGGGATAAGCTCGACTATCATCTCCAACGGACGCGGATGATGCAGACGCCGAGTCTTGATCTTGATCGGAAACAGGGGTAGAAACATTCGAAGCCGTAGATGGCTCAGGCACACTCACATCAGGGTCACCCTCCTCATTGATCTCCTCCTCGACCTCCTGGTCCTCAACATAGTAGCCGGTCTCGACGTTAAGGACACCGTGAATGTTGACACGGGCCTTGAGCTTGCAAATCATAAAGTCGTCCTTTCCATCGGCCTTGACGTTCTTGACAGAGAAGCGACCGATCCAGGGGTTAGTCTTGCCGGGGAGCAGCTCGGGCTGGGCATATCGGGCCTCAAGATCGAAGGGCTGTTTTCGGTAGAAGGTGAGAATCTTGGTGGAAGGCATAACGTTGCCCTTGTTGAAGACAGTCAAGCTGGTGTCCTCATCAGGAATATCGGGGGCCTTCTCCCAGGCAAACTCGATAGGGTAGCTGATGATGTCCTGGACGGAGAAATCTCGGACACGGAAGACGGGGGAGAGAATGGCGCAGCTGAAGGCGGAACCACGGGCAAGAGCCTCGTCGGCGTTAAGAGTGAAAGAAAGAGGCTTGCCGAAGAAAGCCTGGATGCGGTCCTTGAGAGCAGGGACACGAGAGCCACCACCGACGACCTCGATGGTGTCAATGTCTTCCTTGGTAAGCTTGGCCTGGGCAAGGGCCTCCTCAAGGGGCTGGTGAGTTCGGTTAAGGAGAGGCTCAATCATGGCTTCGAACTCCTGGCGGGTGATCATGGCGGAAGCATCGATGTCGTTCATGAGGGACTCGATGTTGACGGGAGCCTGCTGGTTGGCAGACAGAACCTTCTTGGTCTTCTCGGCGGCAGCGATCGTACGGGCGAGGGCACGGCCGTGAGTCATGATGTCGACCTTGTATTTGCCCTTGAACTCCTTTGCGAGGTGCTCGACAAGAGCGCGGTCGAAGTCTCGGCCACCAAAGTCCTTGTCCCAGGTGGTAGCCTTGACGGCGAGCTCACCCTTCTTGAACTCGACGATGGAGACAGTGTAGCTGCTGTGGCCAATGTCGACAAAGCAAACTCGGCGGGGACGCTCCTCGGGGGCGGGCAGGTCGAGCTTGGTGATACCCCAACCAAGAGCGGCAGCGGTGCCGTCGTTGATGAGGCGGAGGACCCTGAGGCCGGCGATCTCGGCAGCGTCGATAAGAGCACGGCGCTGGACATCGGTGAACCACGGGGGCACACTCATGCAGACGTCAGAGACGGGGAGCTTGAGCTCAGCACCGGCGGTCTGCTTGATCTTGCTGAGGTACATGGCAACCAGCTGGGTAGCGGTGAACTTCTCCTTCTTGCCCAGGTAGTTAACCTCGGCGCCGACCTGGCCGTTGATGTCGACCAGAGGAGCAGTGACATATTGCTGCTCAATCTGGATATCTGGGTCGTTGAAGGATCGGCCAGCGAGGCGCTTCAGGGAGCTGACGGTGTTCTTGAGGTTGGAGATCTCCTGGGTCTTGGCAGCCTCGCCGAGGAAGCGAGACCTGGGGCCGAAGCCTACCAAGGAACTGAATGAAGCTGTCAGTATACATGTTTGATGGTGATGGCGGGGTTATTTGACCGCGCGCGACAAGCGACGAGGCCAAACATGAGGGAGTAACATACGGAGTTGCTCGGTTTGAGACTTCATTGGTGACCTATACAGGACAGATAAAGTCAGTCATATGATTCTCTAACATCATCCGTCAATCCCATCGACCGTCAATGGACAAGGGCGACAGCAGAGTATGGAGGGGTAGGGCGGTCGGTTGGGATAGACGATAGAGGGACAATGAGGGTATACGCACAACGTCGACACCGCGGTTACGGGCGATGGCAATGACGGTCTTGAGGGTTCCGAAATCGATTCCTGTAGCCATGAAAGACAAACGGTCAGCCTCTTGTTTCCCAGAGCAATATATCTCGGCAGCGGCAGCGGCAGGGGCAGCGGTAGCGATAGCGGCAGGCCGAGAGCGGGACGAATAGATAACTCACCAACGACACTCATGGTTTCGACTGGTGGGGTCTGCCCCGGGACACGATATTAAGGTAAAGTAAGAGAGGAGAGGGGGGGAATAAAGTTGAGCGATGCGCGGGAAAAGCTCGAGAGAGAAAGAAGGAAAAAGGGAGCGCAAAAGAGGATCGTGAGAATATGGATGTGATGTGGATGTGTATGTGGATGGATGGATGGAGGGGAAGACGCAAGTATGCTAAGGTAAGGTAGTGGTTGGGCGGCGGTTGTTTATGGCCTGGCGTGCTGGGTCAATTTTTTTTTTTTTTTTTTTCTTTCTTGCTTCGCTCAGTGGATGGAGGGGGAATAACGAGCGGACTCGGACAGCGAATGGGGGATGCCGCTCACTTTGCGATCGCGAGTTTATAGTGAGTGCAAAGGTGGGCTAGAAAATTTGGGTTTCCTTCAGTGGGTTATCTACTGGTGAGTGTATCCGGTACCTGCGGGGCGATGTACGATGTGGTGGGCCGACAGTGTAGAGCGATGATGTAAACCAAGTACAAGCTACTTGCTCTGTTGCGATTCTAAAGGCGCTTCTAGAAGATGCGAGGTTGGGCTTCCTCTAGCAAAAGGGCAAGAAAATTGGACGCTGGCTGCGTTTGCAGTTTATATATTTGAGTCAACTTTCTTCTAACAGTAAAGAAACATCGAACTACACAGACGCAACTGTGGTCACGTTCAGCACTGCCTGCTGTCTTTAGCAGACCCTAGAAAGGACGATAGACTTCTCTGCGATTCTGTCACCAGCCTGAGGTACCCATCTACCTACATGTACGCAATCAATAATTGCCTTGCAGTGGATATCAGGGACCTGGTACAAGATCTCCACCAAATGGTAAGCCAAGCATAAGATGTACCCTTGACTCGTGCGTGCCAGGTCATGGAACTCGAAGTTGAGGCAAACAAAGAGCGCCTTGTTCAAGTAAAAAAAAAAAAAGGCCCCTCCCCCGCTAAAATTGCTCTGTTGTCACTGTAAAAATATGAGGCAGGGCTGTCGATGGAGGGGCAGCAAAAACCCCTCTATTCCCGTCCTTTTACTTTTTAGCCTTGCCACTATGGCACATTACTCGACAACTTGAGTTTTCCATCTCTTCTATCACAATCAGCAAGAAACCCATATCTTCTCGAAATACCTTCAAGAATATCAAAGAAATTTCGAGACGATAAAACTACCTTCTCTGTCCTTGCTGCGACTTCAAAAACCTGGTTCAATCCTTTTATGACTAATAACAACTCAGCCATCAGCATTTGCATGATTCTGAGTCGTGCCAAGCTCTGTGAAACTAACATCAGGAACTTTTCGACCGAGCATTCTGCGACAAAGGAGCTTACATACACTGTAACTTGCCGTCCTGGTTCACCGATAACTCGCCGATACACCGAGTTAACGATTAGGTTCTCCCCTAAACAGCAAATAGCAAAGCATTTTCAGAAGCTCTAACTGGAAACCTTGAAGTAGATAACCAGAGAGGTACCTCATGAGTGATGCTGACCTCGGGATGCATACAAACACGTTGTTGCAGCGCAGCGCAGGGATCGCTTGGAGAACTCGACCCTGGTCATACTGTCCATCTTCATCTCCCAACTGACGTATTTTCGTGTGTTGTCATGGCCCATGCGGCTCCAGAATTGCGGGGTAATGACTTGTATTTTGTGGGATCGACAAGTAAACAACTGCTTGTTCGAGATAGCTTCATTCCCAAGTTTTATTCGACTCCCATACATAACACAATAGCTAAGAGCAACGCCGCCTATGTGGTTCCGTCGTCCTCCTGCTTGTCGTATCTTAGTGGCTTCTCCTCGACTCCCCTCTTGCCATCCGGTTGGCAAAAGATAGGTTTTCTCCCAGTCTCAAATGTTCCCTACCTGCCGCTGATGTCCTGCGAAATATCTCGCTGGGGTCTCCTTGAGCAACTTGGTTGTACTGCACTTGGTTCTCCGATGGCTTTCTATTGATTTCCTCTGAATAGACTGCACGTCTGAGAGGCAAAGCTAGAAGGTCCTCGTTGGCCTGGGGCTGGTCCGGGGCTTGCGCCGTCTGATTTTGCATCTGCTGTGCGATTAGATACTTGCGACGATCTTCGTCATTCATCAGGAGCTTCATTCTCCGTGGTGTGCAGACTCCAAGGTCGACCTTTCGAACCGACGCGATACTATCCAGAGAATCCCGATCTTCCGAGAAAACTCCTGCCGTCATCTTTCCTGCCTCAACGTCGTCTGCGCTGGTATCGATCTCATCCGGGTGGGCATACGTTCCTGATGCAGTCTTCTGGCGAGCCGAGAACTTGCCATCAATCTTGTCGGGTGGCCGTACGACGCTTCTTGTCCGCCCAAGCCCGTCTGTTGTGGACGACTCACGATTCGACGCCGCCCTGCGTGCTTCGTGTGCAGCCTTGAATGTCTCTGGGACTACGTTTAGCTCGTCACCTTGTTTCTCGGCCTGTTCCACAGCTTCTCTCGCTGTCGTATGCGTGTCTGCTGCTGCTGCATCGGCGCGTGGGCCACCCCAAGTTCGCTGCCCTGCTGTGAATATTCCGTACACCATGTAATACCAGTTGTAGAACGGATTTAGAATGAACATGAGCGGGTACAGCCAGATCTTGAATCTCCGTAGCTTGGCCCCAAAGTACAGCATGAGTAGCCAGTTCAACCCCAAAGAAATAGCAATGAATCCTACGGGGAGGTCATCCACCTTCTTGACTGTGGTTACCAGGGCCAAAACCATGATAAAGAATAACAGTGCCGTCGTCCGGATGGTGTTCTGCATAAAGCGGACTAGAATAAGTATGGGGTATCGTTTCCACAAGCGCCAGTCTGTGAGCATGCACACTTCGTTGGTTATGAAGCCCAAAAACCATCGGCGCCGCTGCTTAATCAGGGACCGATAAGTCTGTACTGCTTCAGTCTTGCAAAATGCCGATGTGCACATCTGGATCTGGTACCGCTTTTTGGCTCCAATCATGAAAAGATGCGTCAACCAACGATCCTCTCCCAAGTGGCATTTGGCAAAGTCAAACAGATCCTCACACTGCTCGGTTTTGTCTACAAAGTAGTACTTGGCCATTCTTCGAAAGGCTGAGAAGCGCACCATAGTCAACGCTCCAGGCAAGCAAGTGACAGAACCACAGCCAGACTCAACAGTTCGCTCGAATAGCTGCCCATGTATGTACTCCATGTCCTGTAATAGGGTAATGATGCTATGTTTCTTCGTCGTCGAGGTGATGACTCCTGTCATAGCCAGCATGTCTCTAGTATTGCCGGGGCTGAGCTCCATGTCGTAGACAAAGTTTTGTAGGCATACTTTGTCCAAGATACAGTCCGAGTCTATGAAGAGAATGAAGAGGTTGTCGTTTCGCTTGAGATACTGCTCATAGACTCGGTCGATGAGTTTGAAAGTGACTTTCTGGCAGTGACGTTTCCCTCCATGAGGAAACCGTGAAACGGTTACGCGTGCGGATCGATATGTAACGTCGATACTCTTGGGGTACGAGTCCATCTTGAGCGACACCCCAAGCTGGTCAATGGTGTTGAGGTATAGTTCGTCTTCGTCCTCGCCATCGAAGGATAAGAAAACATGAATACAAGCAGGCGGATAATCGCAGTCGACGACCGAGTTGATAGCTTTGATAAGAACCTCAGGCTCTTCTCGGTAACAGGGCATGACAATGACGATTTTGGGCGCAGTGATATCGTCTAGGACCTGTTTAATCCGCTTCGTTCGGCCGAGTTGATTCGTCACTACTTGGTAGATGCAGAATAGCCAAGGGACTGTCAAGAGGATGGCAAAGGTCCAAAAGGCGAACCACTGAAGAAAAGACACCATCTCTTGCGGCCATAGCTTTGTAACAGTTTCGGGAAGGGGTAAAGTTACCACCATGATTGGGAGGAAGATGAACCTGTGGTCAAGATCAGTCAGTGTTGTTTTTGATTTGGGCTGATGGCATACCGTAGAAGAACAAATGCAATCCCAACTATGATACATAGAACATTGATGGACCAATGTTCCGACTTTTGGAAGACTTTCACAAGACAGTACACAAAGGCTGCAAGCCAGAGGAACCATTCAAGGCACGCCATTAGAAGCACGACGCCCACGATGCTAGTATAAATAATCTAATGAAGAGTAAGCATTGGTAAAAATGATACAGGAGGTCCTTCAACTCTTACATTTTCTGAAGGCCAGTCGCCCAGCACTGCCATGATTGCGAAGTAGTGACAGCAGCGACGTTGCTAAACCTGCACAGTAGCCGTTCTTCTCCTATTCGAAGACAGTCGGCTGGCGACAGCGAGTAGACGGAGCGGATACTAGCGGTTAACAAGTCGAAGCGCAGACACAGTAGCCGCCTCCTTAGCACCTCGAGTATAGGGGCTACAAAGCGAGTCTTTCACAAAGTTCAGCCTCTACTGCAACAACAAAGATAGATAATAGGGGGCGAGGTTCAAAGAAAGTCAAGGCTCCAAAAAGTAGTCTCTTTTAGAGTGAGCGCTTAACGGATGCTCGCAGACTATGATGAGGCTCGGGTGCTCAGAAGAAGTGAAGGTTGCCGACCAAGTTAGGTAACACAAACAAAATGAGTAAACGAGAAAGAGCCCTCCCAACACTGTTATTGCCCAGTGGTGACGGGACCGAAAGGAGAACGCTACAATGACTACGAGTTAAGGCAAGTGCAACATAAACAAAGGAAGGCGAAAGAAAAGGGAATCTAGGAATGCTGGCCAACATTTCAATACTCAACGGAAAGCACTCTCCGATGGAAGTGTAGAAGCTCAGAAGTACCTATGGTTACACATGCGATCTCGGGAGTCAAACAGCGAAACATACGAAACATGACATGCAAACGGCATTGATATCAAGTTTTCCACTCTGCAATCCTTGTATTGGCACCAAAAGGAAACAGGAAAGCATGTAGATTGTTCAAATCGTATTCGTGACTAAATTCAGTAATCAATCTAAAACTAGGTATAACGTACTAGACGACCAGCAGCCTGACGGGTTGGCATATGCCTCCAGGAAGTTTTTGAAGTGTCAAGTAAAATGCGACAACTAGAGATCCTCAACTCTAGAAGATACTCCGCTCTCCTGGTTCGTCCTTCGCCCCATCAGTGATAATCGTTGGAGTGCGACCGTGTCGTGTTCTCGACGCGCGAACCCTCTACCTGGCTTTCGTAATTTTCACAGCCGCTGTGCCTAGCTCAAAGGCCAAAGTCCGGTCTTTGTGAAACTTGCCGACGGGTTGGATCGGCGTCGAGGCAAACGCTCTTTCTTACTGCCAACAAACGACAGCACTAGGTCAGCGTTGCTGCGACACGACGATGGTGCGCGATTGCCGCATATATGACTGTGACCTAAAGACGAAGGCTTGTTATGGTTCAGATGCAGGGTACTCGTCGAGTTACCTCGTCTCTACCATGCCCGCAATGGGCCAGCTCCGAGGCTAGATTAGTTAGGAACCTTACGTATCTTGGTATATCTACCAGTCGACATCGCTGAGTTGGAGTTTACGAGACCTCTGCCCGCGGTCTTTGTTCGACCTCTCCAGTCGGTTGTGGTAGTACGTCGCCGGTCTTTCGTTGCCTGAGTTGACATGTGAATATTGATGTTGCGATTAAGTTGTGGGAGTTGAGGGTCTGTACCACCATCCTGGTCCTCATTCTGCTGAAGATCATAGTTGAGCACCAAGTTCTTGATGCGCTGCTGTTCCTCCCGCTCAGCTTGTTGCTGGTTTTTCATTGCGATAGCAAATGTGGAATCCGAAGGCAGTTCGACGGTTCGAGTCTAATGAGAGATTAGCATAGGTAAGCAATAAAACAGGCCGACAACCGGTACCTGTTGACGGTTGCCCTTTTTAGTCAACAAGGAGAACGCCATAGTGTGGCCAGCTGGAGGTTCTCCTTCACCACCCTCCGCCGAAGTAGCCTCACGATTCTTGGAACGAACTGGAAGCGGCACGTCAAAGAGCTGCTTGCGCTCGAATTTGCGCGATTCGAGGCTTTCCGCCATCATCTTGGCATACTCGCGCTCAAAGTCAGCCTCGTCTTCAGGATCAACTTCCTCCTCCTGCCGCGTAACCACGATGGCCTCCTCATCGAAAGTGCTCTCGGCATCGGATTCTTCTTCGACATCCTGTATCACGTCTGTCAGCCAAAGCTAGGCACTTGATAAGCAATCAACTTCACCTCTGCTTCCTCCTCTTCAGAAGCGCTATCGTCATTTTCGTCCGCATCTTCATCATTGTCGCCGTTGTCATCGTCAGACGAAGGTTCACTAGTGGCATCATCTGCGTCGACTCCCTTGTCAACACCCGCCGACTTCTGGTCCTGAGCAACAGCAAGCTGGAACGCCTTGACAGCCTCATCCAAACCAGCAGCAAGCTTCCACTGTGGGCGAGTAAGGGCAAATGTGTCTTGCACCAAGAACTCAATGTCCATCGGCAATGACGACTTTGCAAAGATGTAGTACTGGATTGATTTAGTTTGGCATTTTGGTGCGAAGAGCAGGAGATCATACCTGGAAAAAGGAAAGGAAGTAATCCAGCTTCTTCCCAGCTGCTCCACGGTTGAAAAACATGCCACACGTCTCCAGCATAGTTGAAACGAGTCGAATGCGGAAGAAGTCATCCGGCGGATCAAGCGGGTTGAATTTACCAGGAACAGGCGGACCCCCTATCAAAGTAATCAGCCGTTGAACAATGAAAATGGCACTCAGGGCGACTCACCGTATCCAAACGTCATGATCTTGTACATGGTGTCAAAGATGACAGGATGCTCAAGCATACGGTAATTGTATAGCTCGCCAAGGTACTTGACTTCAGCAATACGTCGCTGATAGAATCTATAGTCATTCTGCTCAAGGCCAAAGGTCATAGATTCGATAACGTTATCAATGACCTTCACCACGAAGGCAGGATGATAGCGATAGAGCGCGCTGAGCAAGATTCCAAGGAGATGGACACTTCCGTATTTGACCTTTCCAGGTTTCGAGAACACCTTCTCCAAGATGGCAACGACCTGCAAATTGTAAGCTAACCGTGTATATCATACCCTGGCTAGTGCATACCTCTGTTTCTTCCCAATGGAGTCTTCGGATCTGCTTTAAGATCTTGCTGTAATTCCTCTTGGTCATATCAACATAAATCAGTTTGCGAACAAAAAGCTCCATAGGTGTGCGTTCCTTCTGCTCGATAGCTGATCGTTCCGGTGGATCGACATAGTAAACAGCGTTGTCGATGAGCATACGCTCAGGTTGTCCAATATGCTGCACAGACTTCTTGCGCTGAAGGGTCTCGAGAAAGCTCATCATACGTGGGGCTGTTTCGGGGTTGCGAAGCAAATATCGACCGCAATTCTCAATGAGGTTGCACAAAATCTCAATGTTCATGCGTGAAAAGTCGTCTAGGCTGACCTTCAAGCAGTGAAATACAACATGCTCAGGGACGATGCCAAACTTCGTCAATTCAGCGAGATAGCGAATGTTGCTCAAGCGAACTTGTCCCAAAAAGTCCTTCTCTTTCCGCCTTTGCAAGCTTCGGAACTCTGCATCAAGGTAATCGACGAGTCCTTTGGGGACATCAGGCATGTATCGGCCAAGTGTAGCAACAAGGCGGGACCATGATGGAAGCAAATCACTTCGGCCCTTTGGAACCTCAGTCAGGGCTTTTACAAGACGGTTGCGCGAAGCCTTGGAGTTGAGGAAACAGAAGTCGATGGCTGTCTGATCAACAATGTCCTTGTTAGTCAACTCTGGCAGGCGAGCAAGCAGAGCGTCAACTTGCGCACCGATGGTTCGGTTCGCAATGGATGTTGACTGGTCATCCGCAGCCTCAGGGGCCTTAGGGGTTTCCGAAGCCTCTACCGGGTCGACCTTCTTACCAACTTGTTCATCCGTGTCGGTTTTCTTCTTCTTACCGTCCTCCAGTAGAATAGCTGGTACTTTGCCCTTCAGATCAACCAGGTTTTCGTAGAAGCGGCGCTCGTCTTCGTCCTCCCAGATTCCAGCGCCGTCTCCCATTGAACGGAGATAATCGCCAGTCTTGACCAGACCAATGGACCCGTTGGAAGCGGCTAAAGAGTCGTCGGAATCCTTCAAGTCGGGCATTTCGGCTCCAATTGCATCCGCGATAACCTGGGCGTTCGAGACGAGGCGCTCCTGGGCTTTGACCTGCTTCTCGTAGTTTGCCTGTCGATCTTCGAAAACCTCACCAGACTTGACATAAGCTTCTGCATTGCGGCGAGCTTGTGATTGTATCGACTTCTGGTCCCTGGTGATATGTCCCTTTACATCATCAAAGTATTTCTTCAGTATGCTTCTGAATCGCTCGCGCATTTCGGGTTCGGTAAAGGGCTGGTCAGCCTCAGAAGACGTTTCGGTTTCGCCATTATCATCTTGGTCATTTTCGTTTCCTTCGGTCGTACCATCCTCCTCTACTGTCTTTCGACCATCGGCACCTGTTGGTTTAACTCCAAGAATATCCCAGCTAAATGACTTGACAAAGATGACGAGTAGCGGAAGGTTTGCGTGTTCACGGTCGTATCCAAGCAGGTCTTTAAGCACTTCAAGGGGAAACGGTTCCGCGCCGGCACCTTTGTTTGTCCGCGTCTTTAATTCGGTAGTCTTGCCTGCGGCTCCTTTGGTCGCATCGTCGGGTCTGCTAACATCATCGAGGGTCCTCACAACGCCAACGAGCCACAGCTCAGTTACCACACGGAGCAGCGCGCGTTGACGAGTAATACGCTCCTTCTCTTCCTTCTCGCGAACTTCGGGTGCCAGAGATTTGAGAATGCTCTTATCAGGGGTTGCCATGCCCTTCCCAAGCAGCCAAGCTAGGTATTCCGTAAATTCGCCAGGGCCGAATCGCTGATGAAGGGCGCTGACAATCTCTACGCCGGCCTCGATCTCGCCAGGCGACTTGAGTCTGCAAAGTCCTTCATAGCAGGCAGATATGATCTCGGAGAGGTACTTGTGTAGACTGAGAGTTCGGATTTCCTGGAGGAATGTGCTCAGGGTCGCAGCAGTGATGGCGGTTCGCAGTCGTTTAATGAAAGCGGTGTTCTTCTTGAGAGACGAATCGAGAGTCTTGCCAACGGGGAACAAGTCTGATAGTTGTTGTTAACGGATGAGGGCGGGGGAAGTGGTGGGGTAGACATGGAGGTGATTCATACCAGATTCGCCATCCCACGCTTTTTCGTTCAGAGTGCGCAGTTCGCCTAGAGAAATGGTAAGCTATCGAGAGCCAGCAGAGAGGAATAGCGAAAGAACGTACGCTTCCTTGCGCGATCCATGGCGGGCCACGATATGATTGGAGGCGATTCGCGACTTGGGTAGATGCTCTAGATCCGGGATATGAAATGGGTGGAGGCGGCGCTACATCCAGCGCGCGCGGCCTGCTAAGGGATGTATTTCCCTAGAAATTGATGCTGTAGACAAGGCAACAGGGCCGACATGAGTGCTTCCGTCAAGCCAGGACGGAGGAATTGCGACGTAGCAGGGCCGGTTTGTTAGTGTTTGAGGGTTTGTCGTTACCTGATTTTGAGGTTGAGAGTATGTTCAGGTACCTGCTACGGTTAGGTTGAAGTGGAGGTTGAGGTGCCCTATGACACTGAAGTACGTACCTCCACTGGCTTTTGCGCCTGCCAGCTGGCTGTGAGTGAATGCTTTCATTGTGGGGGCGCTGCATCAAGAGCGGAATAATGTTCTAGCGTGCAGCAAGCAGCAACTTTAAACTACAGTGGGCGCGCAAAAGTTCCGACCCGTTCCGGACCCAACCCCGCTTTCTCTTCAGACACAACACCAACATATTATCTTCAATACGCAAATTAATTCGCTACAATGCCTCAATTGATACGAGGAAGGAATCATTCTGCTCAGAAACGAATAAGGATTCAAACGATGCGCGACTTGGGTTGTTCTGTCAAGGATATCGCATTTTCTGAGTCAATGACTCCAGATGCAGTCAAAGGCGTCCTAAAGCGTTACTGTCACCAAGATGAGGGTCAAAATAATAAGCGCTCTGGGAGACCCCAAATATTATCCGATCAGGATAAAACGCATATCAAAATACTTATTAAAAGAGACCCTTTTATATCATATAAAGAAATCATAGATCGGAGTGGAATTTCTTGTCATCGAAGCACAATTCGTCGTTGGCTTATTAAAGAAGGGATCCAACATACATATGCTCTTCGACGCCCGTTCCTGACCGCAGAAACGGCTAAAATTAGAAAAGATTGGTACGACAGATACCGTTATGAAGACGAGTCTTTTTGGTTCAATTGGTGGTTTTCTAATGAGGTTTCTATAGATAAAGAGGACGGTAACTATACCAAGTGGTGTTTTTATCGACTGGTCAGTCTACCCCTTTCTTATATAAAAAGCTATACTAACCACCACAGGGCGAGAGACTTCATAGGGATAAGGTACAGCCAAGGAAACGGAAGGCCGGGCATCCACAGATGTTCTTTGCAGCTATTCACTATGACAAACCGTCTATAATTATCCCTCTTGAGGGAGATCCTGACGCTGAGCGCGGCGGCGTAACTGGACGGCGTATCCGGGCCTGTTTGGAGTCATACCTGCCGAGATATATATCAGAAGGAGAGACTTTTCAGCACGACAATTCCCGTACCTTCAGAGCTGGTATAGTCCAAAATTGGCTAACGGAATGGGCGTTAGAAGAAGGCGTATTCCTTATAGACTGGCCTCCATACAGTCCTGATCTTAATCCCATTGAGAATATCTAGAAAATACTGAAAAAACAGATATATAAGGAATATCCTGAGATATCAGCTTTCCCGCTTACTGTAGAGACAAAAGAGCGGCTTATTGAAGCCGCGGCCGAAGTGTGGGAGAAGATTGAAGACGAGGTGGTCAAGAACGTGATAAAATCGATGCCTTCTAGGGTCAATACATGCTACAATGCAAATGGATATTATACGAAATATTGATATATATATTTAGATTCTCCTTTCAATTCTCTATAAAATGATATATATTACAGCTTCATTGGATATATATGAATTGTTCAATTGATGGTTGAAATATCACGATGAATTGAGGGAGGTTGGGGTCATCCTGATGTGGGTCGGAACTTTTGCACGTAACTGTACAAGGGGACATGATGCATGTAAAGCCCCGATACTAATTTTAAGATCATGTTACACATGGCTCAGAAGCCATATCGAATCTCATTAAGCTTATATGAGTTATCTTCGAATAGGATAATAGGCATTAGGAGATAATTATGTAATATGTCTGCATTCTTGCCAGATGTGGTAAAAAGAGCTTGGTGACAGCCTAACTGCCGGCACTTTTGCAGGGAATTTTATATAAGTACTATCAGATCAGTCAACTTTGACGCATTATCGTCTCCACGAACAAGTGAAAGAGCTTGGCGATAGCACAACTGCCGATCTATGTACTATCAGTTGAGTCAAATTTGGTGCATTTCGCCTCTCGAATAAGTAAAAGAGCTTGATGAAAGATAACTGCCGGGCTTTTTGCACAGGATTGCGTATAAGTCCTATCTGATCAATCAACTCTGATGCATTCTCGTCTCCACGAACAACTCGAATGTTGCACATACTGCCATCGCTTGACTAAGAATCCTTGCACTCAACGAAGCTTGACAACTATCCCATGTTCTTCACCGAAAGTCTTTCCACAATGCTCAGACGCAGTCTCATGTTGTAGACCTAGACCTAAACCTGCGGACTCGACCATACCCATATACCCATATTACATAGCATGACCATGGCCAAACCTCGGCCGAAGATATGGCCATTATCTTGAATTTTTTCGCCATCTCCAGCCGAGAACTTGTTCACCTATAAAGCACGAGACATTAGCGAGCTGGGTCTATTCTTGTTCTCTATCCGCTGTCTTGCTATCTTTATCCCTTATCAGCCCAGTTGCATTGTGGACCCTCTGTGGTTTAGACATCTCCGGCGAAGATCACATAAGCAGCGCCTATGATTCGCCCGTCTACTTGCATCTCCTGATAACGCATTCTCTTCAACCTCCGCGGATCAGACGAGGTTCTACTGCATCCACTCAATTGCAATTTGCATCTCCTCGCTCCGAAACAAGAGCAACACGATATCATGAACGAACTCTCAGCAGATCCAATGGATCCCATCAGGGGGGTTCCTAGAAACCGACGGGCAAGCGGCAGTCAGATCATCCCCAATATTCATTATTATACAGCCTCTTCTGCCTCTTGATACAAGTTCCAATTTTTGCATGCTTATCTATCTATCTCTTTGGCTGTGATTATTCTTTAGAAACTATACACAGCTAGTATAGCCCTTCATTCACAATGGAGGCTTCATCAACAACCGTCATACACAAGGTTCCTGAAACCAATGGAACAACATCTATCCACAGCCTTCCTCCTACACCTCCAGGCACAGCGAAGCCCTCTCGAAAAGGCAGTTTCCACGACTTGCATGAGTCTTCATCAACTGAGTCTCCTCGTCTCGACCATATCAAGCCTTATCCTCTTCCTCCCAAAAACCAACCTAAGAGCGTCCTCAAGGAGGATATCAAGACCCCCGACAACTTTGTCGAAAGAGACCCTCGTCTGATTCGTCTCACTGGTGTTCATCCCTTCAACGTTGAGGCACCCCTGAGCGACCTATATGACGAAGGTTTTCTCACAAGCGAAAATCTTCACTACGTCCGTAACCATGGACATGTTCCCAGATGTGAGGACAACGAGATCCTCGACTGGGAGTTCCAAATAGATGGTCTTGTCGAAAACCCTATCACCATGACCGTGCGGGACCTCATCAACAACTACCAGCAATTGACTTACCCAGTAACATTCGTGTGTGCTGGAAACCGTCGCAAAGAGCAAAACATCGTACGCAAGACCAAGGGTTTCTCCTGGGGTGCTGCAGGCTTGTCAACTGCCCTCTGGACTGGTGTTGCTATCGGCGATTTGCTTGCTGCTGCAAAGCCCAAGCGTGGGGCCAGATATGTATGCTTCGAGGGAGCAGACAAGCTGCCCAACGGCTACTACGGCACATCTATCAAGCTCAACTGGTGCATGGACCCCAACAGAGGTATCATGGTTTCACACAAGATGAACGGAGAGACATTGCATCCTGATCACGGCAAGCCTGTTCGTATTGTTATTCCTGGCCAGATTGGTGGCCGAAGTATCAAGTGGCTCAAGAAGATCACCGTTACCACACAACCCAGCGACAACTGGTACCACATCTACGACAACCGTGTCCTACCAACAATGATCTCACCCGAGGAGAGCGCAAACTTGCCCGAGGTCTGGAAGGACGAGAAATATGCCATCTACGATCTGAGCACAAATAGCGCCATATGCTATCCTGCCCATGAAGAGGTGGTTCCCTTCACGGACGCTCCAGCAAGCTACAAGGTGCGAGGATATGCATATGGCGGTGGTGGCCGACGCATCACAAGGGTGGAAGTTACTCTTGATAAGGGCAAGTCTTGGAGACTTGCGAATATCCGTTATCATGAGGACGACTACCGCAATGCTCCTGAAGGAGACACTCTATACGGTGGTCGAGTCGACATGTGGTGGCGCGAGACATGTTTCTGCTGGTGCTTCTGGGACCTCGACATTCCTCTGGATGAACTGAGGGACGCAGACGACATCATGATGCGAGCAATGGACGAGTCCATGAACATCCAGCCCAGAGACCTGTACTGGAGCGTCCTCGGCATGATGAACAACCCCTGGTTCCGCATCGTGATCCACAAGGAAGCCCATTCACTCCGCTTTGAGCATCCTACGCATGCTACCCTGAAGATCAAGGGATGGATGGAGCGCGTCAAGGAAGCCGGCGGTGACCTTACCAACGGCTACTGGGGTGAAAAGGCACCGGGTGACATAACGGAAGTCGTGGTGAAGGAGCCTGTGAAGGAGATCTGCATGATCAACCCCCAGATCAACCGCAAGATCACTTTGGAAGAGCTCAAGGCGCATGATGGCGAGGAGGAGCCGTGGTTTGTTGTCAACGGTGAAGTATACGATGGTACACCCTATCTCCAAGGCCACCCTGGCGGCGCAACATCTATTACTGGTGCAGCTGGCCAAGATGTCACCGAAGAATTCATGGCTATTCGTAAGTCTTTACCTGAGAACCCCTTGTCAGTAAGACACTTGTCTGCTAACACTTATATCTCCAGACAGCGAAAATGCCAAGGCCATGCTACCAACCTACCACATCGGTACCCTCGACGAAGACTCTCGCGCCATCCTAAGCGGCGGCGGAGAAACAGACGCAGATGATGCCAACCGACCTATCTTCCTCCAATCCAAGACGTGGAGCAAGGCCATCCTCGATCGCAAGACATCAGTATCACCAGACACAAAGATCTTCAGCTTCAAGCTCAACCGCGAGGACCAGCAGATCGGTCTCCCCACCGGCCAGCACCTGATGATGCGCCTACGTGATCCTGCCACCCGCGACGCCATCATCCGCGCTTACACGCCCTACTCTGATGGCTCTGACTGCGGACGCCTCGACGTGCTCATCAAGATCTACTATGACACGCCCGACCGCAAGGGCGGTGTCATGACACAGGCGCTTGACGCCCTCCCGATAGGCCACTGGGTTGACTTCAAGGGTCCCGTGGGTAAGTTCATCTACCTGGGCAACGGCCTTTGCACCATCAACGACAGGGAGCGCCGAGTGCGCCGTTTCATCATGGTCTGCGGCGGCTCCGGTATCACCCCGATCCGCCAAGTACTCCGGGCTGTGATGCGCGATCCCACCGACAAGACACCCTGTCTCGTCTTCAACGGTAACCGTGGTGAGGAGGACATGCTCTGCCGATCTGAACTCGAGGAGCTTGAGTCAGCCAATCCCTCAAGATGTCGCGTCATCAACACCCTGACAGACCCGCCGCCGGTGTTCAACGGTGTCAAGGGCTTCGTGAACCAGGCTTTGGTTCCTGAGCTGATGGCTCTACCTGAACCGAGTGGCGAGGGTGATGAGTTGGTGCTTGTTTGTGGACCGCCGCCAATGGTGAAGAGTGTCGAGGCGGCATTTACGAATATGGGTTTCAAGGCGGATGACTTTGTGATCTTTTAAACGGTTTGACGGGCGATATGAGATGATGGTTTCCTTGGACCGCACACGCTTTTTATGAACATTTCTATATAGGAAGATATGATACACGGCGTTTATTAGGTAGAGCATTTTGGGATCTCTTGGATGCTATGAGTCCATAAGGGAATTCAAAGAAGAAATACAAAGACAAGATTATGATATACACCTTTCCACAAAACAATCTTTTGAGCAGTTATACAGGCATGCTAGTCCCCAAATACTTTACACAAAGAAACAACTCCTAGTCGTGGGATCGTAAAATATAGTTGAGGCTCCGACATCCTCCAAGCGAGTCATTCAAAGCCCAAATCAGTGTTCTCCAGCGCCCTCACTTTCGTGCTGGGCAGGGTTGGGATAAAAGTAAGCAGCAACGGCGATGGCGACGTAGAGAGTGATGAGTAAAAAGCCCTCAAGGTAGTTGCTCTTCTGATCCTGGAGGAATCGTCCGACGGTGAGAATGGCGAGGATAAGCATGACGAGATCGAAGATGGCAAAGTTAAGGTCAAGGCCCTTGTCGAGACCCCAACTAACGATAACAGCAAGAGGGGCGTTGAACAGAGCTGTCTGGAGCGTGGCGCCAAGCACAGCAGATAAAGCCATGTTCATCTGGTTATCGAAGGCTTCGTCAATGGCGGTCAGATGCTCGGCCAGCTTCTCAACCAAGGGGACGAGAATGAGACCCATGAACGCATCTGATACACCAGTTTCAATGACATACTCGATCTGCATGACAAGAATAACCGCAATCCAGGCGACCAGACCCACGGAGATAATCAGAGCGATGGCACACTCCGTCAGAGTAAGTTTGGCCTTGGCTTCATCCTTATGCTTGTCTCGGTCCTTGTGTTCATCCTGCTCGAAGACAGCATCGTAAATACCATGGTGGGTTCGCACCTGGAAGAAGACGTAGACCAGATAGGCGATAATGAGAAGGATTGAGATGACGCGGGAGATGTAGAGAGTATCGTGGGTAAGACCTTCGGTGGTGAGTGTCTGGCCATTGCCGACTCCATGCTCAAAGACTGTAGGTAGGGCTAGGACAACACCGCTATGAATTGGTTAGTACTCGGAGTCGATAAAATATGATGAAGATAAACTCACGCAGTCAAGAGCAAACCACTTCCGGCCTCGCTGACGGCTTCACTGAAGCTCTGTTCATCTTCAAACAAACCACCGACGAAGAAGCAGGCGCCAAGACATAGGAGCATGGTAGCAAGGATCGATCCTAGAATAGCATGCTTGATAACGTGGTACAGATCCTTGGAGAGGAGGATCATGAAGAGGATAATTTCGACGATGGAGCCAATCCTAGAGAGGAGTTAGAGCGAGTATAGGAACGTGATGGACAACAACATACGTGATCTCGGCGAGGACACCCCAGACACGGGGTAGCTTTCGTTCAAGCTCTTGACCTGCAAAACCGATCATGTTGGCACACGGTATCATGGCGATATAGGCCAGCGCAAAGATGGTGACATGGTTATCGGGCATAGCATCTGCATGTTCAGTCAGCCAAATCCAGCGAATATCAGCAAGTACAAAATAAACCTACAGCAAACGGCAATGGCAGCTGGAACAAAGGGCCAGAGAAAGTTGCAGAGCAAACTCGCTCGACTGGTAGATCTAAACGAAATCTTTGAAAAGTGAATGGGATGAAAGCCTCTCCGACCACTCTCGCCCTCGGGCTTGATGAAGCGTGACGAGGTGCCGTGCATGTTTCTGCTTCTGCCTCTTCTACTTCCTCTGCCTTTCTCTCCTCGGTGGTCGCTGTATGTGATGGGAGGGGGAAGGATACGGTCGTCGGAGGTGACTTGGCGCATGTCGTGAGGGTTAGAAGAGCGGCGCCGGTGCGAGCGTGATCTGGAGCGTTCGTGAGGCATGTTTGGTGGTCGGTGAAAGGGTCAACCTCCGGAGCGGTAGGTCTAGGGCTGGTCTAGGCTTGAAAGAGAGAGCTAGACCGCCTTGTGAGTAGATCGTGTCAAGCGATGAAAGTCGTGTCTTGACAGTATGAGATGGGAATGGATGCAAGTCAAGAAATGGAGCTCGTGTATTAAATATAAGAGAGGCAACCAGTGCTACCTTACCTTACCTTACCTTAGGTACCTACCAAGGAAAGAGCAGAGCCCAGGCTACGCCATGTGGCATGAAGCAACTCACGGTTCACCCCCCTTCCTTCCTTCCTTCCTTCCATCATTCACAGCCACGTTCATTGGCTCGTTGGGTTTCAAGCTTGATGCATTTAGAGACTTTCTTCAACAAGGGCCCTGCCAAGACCAACCGTTAATTCTGGGGTGAGATCCAATCGCTTGGCAGAGATCCCCAGTCCACGCTACGTCACACTCACTAGCAGCTGCCGCTATCCTTTATAAACGACATCATTGTGCGTCCTAGTCCGTCTTTCCAATTGCTTATCTGCTAACTAAATGCCTCTATTTTGGTTGATATTCTTGATTTCTATTCCAAATATTGTACACGCCCTCCTCTATTGCAAATAGCCTACGTTCTAGCCCAATGCACTACACAAAATCGTAACCCCTTAAAAAAAAAGCTTGTTTATCAGCCCGACAGGGGCTTCTTCACCCGTGCCGGTTTTCCGTCTAATTATACGCCCTCGTACCCCTCTAGGTGCCTACGTAGTGCGCGCTGATTCATATCGAATCCGCGAGCCAATGCTCAAACCCTCCGCCATCTGCTGTTTCAGAGTCCCCAGGTTTGGCGATATCCCCAGACTCCTTCTCGTCAACCTTATTCTTGTTCTCGAAGGCGGCCTCTTTGGCCCTGTATGGAACTGGCTCTGCCAGCACAATTGTCTCGGTGCCCATGGGAATATTCAATTCCGGCCCCATCGGCAGCGAGTCCATGTCCACGTCGACATTCAAGAGAGTCTTCAGAATCACTTGACTCCCGGCTTTGCTCATCACCTCGTTGGCCTGTTTGCACTGCTCTGATGCCACGCACTCCACGCAGCCTCGCTCACAGCGACATCCTTCAACCCGCTGCAGCGCATCACGCAGTAGCTGATCTACGTGGTCAAATGCTTTGGTGCTTATCCCCGACCCCCCTGCACCGCCTTTAGCATCGTAAAACGTTAAGCGCGCGGGCCGCTTCCGCTGCGTTTCCTGTTTGGCAAATTCTTTGACTGCCGTCTTACACTCGGTTCGCACATCGCCAGGCATGCTGACAACAAATGCCGGAAGCAGACTCATGATAGCGTGTTCGGCGGCGTGGATCGAAGCAGCAATGTGAAGCCTTCTCTCTTGGAGAATACTCATCGCCTTCTTAGGTACGTCGAGCCACATCCCCTTGCTAAATCGAATCACTGGCGGATTGTCCACTTGCACCGCATCCAGCACCCGGTTCTTCTTGTCAACCTTCCAAAAGCCAAAGACGTTTTGCTGGATCTTGATTGTCCCATAGTAAGCGTGCGACCGTGAATCTGAAATCGTCCTGATTGCTTCTGTTTCAGTGGGGTCGATATCGGTATAGTCGCGCTGCACGGTCGTCCAGTCCACCTTGACCCTTTCCACTTTGGCCATCCCCTTGTCAGGTATAAAGTCTCGTACAAGATACGGGTTACCCTGGTGAAGAAAGATGGCTCCATCGTAAAGTGTAAATGTTGCCCTGGAGGCCTCCAGCTCTTCCAATACAACATTCCGACCATTGGTGATATCAACAATAGCAAAGTGATCATCTTCAGTATCTCGGATAGCGACATACTTTGCAGGGACAGGGCGGAAGCGATCATGACAGTGGTAGAATCCCATTTCATCCCTTATTAGACGCTCGACGCAGATTTTAGGTAAGTCTTTGCCAAAGTACCTTGCATCATCTTTTGGTCTTATTGGCATCTCGTATGCCGCACATTGGATGTGACCTTCGCGAACCAGCATGTTCTCCAGGTCCACCTGCAGCTCGCAATTTGGCTTCGTAAACAGCTCGTCCGGGTTCTGCATGTAGTGCTGATCTGTAGCAAATCCATCACCAACCAATATTGAGAGCGAATCCTTGTTGCGACGACCAGCACGGCCGCTCTGTTGTCGCAAATTGGCAATGGTATACGGGAAACCCCAGGTCATGACACAGTCCAGTGAGCCAATGTCAATGCCGAGTTCCAATGCAGTAGTTGCGACAATTCCAAGGAGCTGTCCCTGAAACATTTCTGTCTCAATCCTGCGACGGTCTTGTGCCGTATAGCCACCGCGATATCCCATCACCAGGTTGGTGCACTCTGGGCGGCCCAGATTCTCAAGCTCCTGCTTAATGGTGCTGACAAGCAACTCGCACTGCGCCCTGACTCTGCAGAACGCAATTATCCTTACGCCCCTCAACATCAGGGCGCAGAACAGGCGGGCACATTCAAACTTTGTACTCCCTCGACCCGATGCAGGATCGCCAGGGTCCTTGTACGGAGTGTTCCAGCATAGAAACTCCTTACGTCCAGAGGGAGACCCATCGTAATCTATTAATTGAACGTTGTCGATGCCGAATATTGTCTTGAAATGCTGTTCCGGATTGGCAACTGTGGCAGAGCACGATATAAACTTGACGCGTCGATTTCCTACAGCAGCACATATTCGCCGCAACCTCCGCATGATAAAGGACATATGAGAACCCATTAGGCCGTTGTAATAGTGCAATTCGTCCACTGTTGACTAGAGTCAGTATATAATTCGGAGCGGACGTTTGCTGAGGTACTTACCGACAACGTATTTCAAATTCTTTAAATATGATCGCCATCGTTCTTCTTGGGGTAGGATGGTAATATGAAGCATATCAGGGTTGGTGAATATGATCCTTGCTTGTTCCCGAATTGCATTGCGCTCAGTCATTGGAGTGTCGCCATCAAACGTCTCTACCATGGTCTCCTCAAGACCAGGCATGTAGCTCATCATCTCTTTCAGACTCCTCTTCTGATCCTGGGCCAATGCTTTTGTAGGAAAGATGTACATAGCTCTTGAGTTGTAGTCCTGCTCAAGGGCGTGAATAACTGGGAGTTGGTAAATCAAGCTCTTGCCGGAGCTTGTTGAGGTTGATACCACGACATGCTTACCATCGTGCAGACTATTGAGAGCTTCCGACTGATGTGCGTAGAATTGGGTTATCCCTTTAGCATTGTATAAAGCATTGACCAAATCCTGGCTCAAGAGAAAGTTGAGATCCCCATACACTGGGTCCTGTTGCTCGAATACTCGGTGTCCATCTGGGACGATCTGACCAGTATACCAAGGGCTTTCCTTGATCTCTTGTACAATTTCTGGTACGGACTTTCGTTCCTTTGGTATGCTTTCTGGTATGGACTCGGCCGCCTTTTCAGGGGCAAACTCCTCGTGGGTAGATGGGACGGGAATATATGCCTTTGTCTGTTCCTTGAGAGTTTCCAATGGATCCTTTTTATCCTCAACACACTTGTTGAGAAAGGTGTTGATAGCATTGGTGAACTTTTGATTCCGTTTTTCAATCAGATTTGTCATCTGCTTCTGGCTGTAGACTGGCATTCTCAGCTGCTCATCTCGTAATTTCCTGTTCGGTTTCGTAGGTTCACCCGCCTTTCCGGGAACCTGCCTCTTCAGGTCACCGTCGATGAACTCGAGAAAAAGTACCTCTCGTCCTGTAGGGTCAAGGTCTCGATCATGCTGCTTGTCAAGGTTGTCCATACCAGTGTAGCCGCCTACAGATGCATCATGTGCTGGTGCTTGAGACCTGGGCGTTTTCCCGCTTCTGAAGACTTCGTCTCTTTCGGCTCCCTTGATATCGAGCTGCAGCATAACCTCATCGACGTATGCGAAGTAGATGCCCTCCGAACGAAGCGCCACCATTGAAGCAATCTCATCGATCAACAACTCCCGCTTTATGTGAGCTTCGACTGCAGATTTTATAGTGTCAAAAGTCGTAGCAAGATGTTTGCGAGTCGTGCAGAAGGTGTAGACAAGGTTGACAGCCCGGTGCGTTCGTTCTAGTTGCTTGAACTCCTCTGGCCACTCTACAACGCATGGTACTACAACATTGCTGCCCTCTTTGTTGAGATTTGGTCTTCCTTTTCCTGATTTGCTGCCGCCTCTCTTGGGTTTCGAGGTGCTTGACTGACTCGAGGCCGGACTCTCGACTTGAAGATCTTGTTCCGGACCACGCTTGCGTTTCCCTCGCTGCGATGGAGGCAGTGGCCTGTCGGCCGTCTCAGGGCCGGAAGATTGTGACATATTGAACACAGCGCTATGTCATTATCGGGTTCAGATATTCGTCGTGAGGTCTCACCCTTGATACTACCTTAGGGATGCGAGACGTGAAAGTGGCGACGTCATTCATCGCGGAACTGGCGCCAGATCACGTGCATATATATATATCAGTAGCATTTCAGCGTCTCTCCTTTGAGATAGGAGGTCATGTCACCCATGTTGGAAGAATCTATTTGAAGTACGTTTATTTCGGGCGACTATGACTGCATGACCAGCACACGGCTGTATCCATCTCCGTCTACCACCTCGGGTGTCCAGGGCTTTTACATGGCTTCCCAAACCCATCCTAAGGTCCAGCGATACTCCCCAAATGAGAGCTACCTATGTATACACAATTCTATCCATGGTGCCGTACAAAGCTAGAAAGCAACCAGTCTCACACAAACACCCTGTTGTAAACATGTGTGTTCCAAGCCGGGCATGACCTTGTATCCTTCTGGTCATTCGCCCCCCTTAAACCGTTTTTTGAGATCGGCACCTGGCCTGACTGGTTTCCCTGAGGTGTCAATGCAAATCATTGTTTGCAATTCTGCCGGGACTCGATGTCGGATATCGCATCATTATGGGGTCGAAATACTCTCCGAGCGTTCATCCCTATGCAGCATCTAACTGCTCTGAAGCTCCTTTTGGATGATGCCGATCTCATTCATGAAGATCTTGGCATTAGCAGCTGACATCTACGCAAGGAGTGTTAGTTTCGAACGACCTTGTAGAGCTCAAGATATAGTTACTTACCCGCATTGTGATGCTCACAGGCTTGGCCTCTTCACCCTCGAAAGCTGTGAAAAGAATTCCAACCGACTTCAATGAAGCCTTCTCTTGAAACTTCATAGCAGCGAGAAGTGCCGTGTTTAGAATGACTCGATGCGTCTGATCTTGACGCATGATGAGACGGACAACCTTGTGTCCCTGTGATCCTCCTGCGGCCTCCTCATCGACTTCCAGGGCGGAAGCGTCAAATGATCCGGGAATAACAGCACCATTGTCATCATATTCGACACAAGCTTGGGGTACATTGATCTTCAACATGCCCGCGCCTCGCTCTTTCCAGCCCGCGTCCTTGTCGTGGTAGAACATCTTGGCTCTCACAGACACAACTGTTGCCTCACCAGCTTCGCCATCGTTTACCTCGACTGAAGACTGTCAGCATTGACCAGGTAGAGCAGCCCGTAGAATATTTACCTTTCTGCAACTTAAGCTTCTTCTTCTCGTCAGACTCCTTCTCGGGCGAGAGGGCTCGTTCGGTCTCGGCAGGCTGCTCGCTTTCCTCTCGTTCTTCGTCGTCTTCTTCATCGTCTTCGGCGTCGCTGTCAGGGGCACCGAATGGCTTCGCGGGCTTCTCGTTCTTGAGTGACTCTGCCCCAGGTGCTGCAAAGCTCGAGAGAGGCTTACCGGCCCCTAGAGCGGAACCAAAAGTGCTTCCACCGAATGGACTTCCGTTAGTACCAGAAGAAAGGCCAGCAAAAGGCGATGCGCCACCAGAGCCGCCAAAGGTCAGCTTAGGGGCTGCGGCAGGCTGCGCAGCCGAAGATGAGGGCGGAGAAGCAAATGAGCTAAGCGAGGGTTTGCCAGCGGCAGCAGAACCAAATACGCTGCCGCCCTGAGAGCCACCAATGGAAGCAAAGGGAGATGTTCCCGATGTGAGCTTGCCAAATCCAGAGGCCGCAAAAGCGCTCGATGATGTTTGTGATTGAGACTTTTTCGTTGGTGACTTGCCCGCTTCGGTGTCCTTGGTCGCTTCTTGGCTGGAAGCAGCTGTTGACGTCTGCAAAAGCATTAGTCGGTGTCCTGAAAGCCCTAAATCTCTGCTGGATCAGCATACCAAATCTGTGTCCTCGTCGCGATGTCGCTTCTTTTCAGGCTCTGTTCGCAAAGCCCTATCCTTGGCCGAGTCGGTCGACGCAACACTGTTCGCATCGTTCTCCTCGGCATCCACGCCTGCCTCTAGCTGATCGTGCGCGCGCTTCTTCTTAGGTGACGCAACTTTCTCCTTGAGGTCGTTATCGGGCGCATCAGAGACGTTTGCCGCATCCTCACCACCAGACGTTGTGGGATCGGAGATGGAAGACTGCTTCAGTTCGCGACGAGCAGCGCGGGTCTCGTCGTCTTCCTTGGTCTCGACGCTGAGGGGCTCGTTCTTGGGACTGGCGTCGGGAGCGTCGTCGGCCATGGCGTGCGGTGTCTCGGCGTGATGACGGCAGGATGAGTGACGGGAACGGATTTGAGGGGAAGGTTATGATAAGCGGTTTCGCAGCTCCGCAGTTAAATCAAACAGGAAGCAAAACTCAAATTCAAATTCGCAAGTATTTTCTCGCAAACTTCGGTGCCGCTCTCGAAATCAGGCTGCGCGCAGGTTGTCTGATATGGGTCTGTTGTCGATGTTAGAAGTTGGCGGTTGACTACTTGAGCTCTCGATTGAACCAATGAAAGGCGTTGCAGAATCGCCAACGTCAAAATCACTAGAACCGCCTAACCTAAACACCTTGGCCTATTCACCGCCCGCTTGATGGCCAGGCCAGGCCAAAGGGAGGGGTCATATGAACGCCATTTCGATTGATTAATTAAGCAATACAATGGTCATTTTAATAAAGGAGGGTCGTCAACTGCATTTGTATTCGAATCACGCGAGCCCTCGACAAGGCCCTTTGTTTCACCCGTGTAAATGGACCACGGCACTCGTCGCCAGTTTCTTACTGGATCACGTAGCCTGCCAGTTCCTAGTCTCTGCTTCAGCTGCAAGGTTCAAAGCTTGCTTTGTTCCATCATCTCTTGGCATCATGTCCCGGGGAACGCGGAAGACAGGGTGGTATATACGATTATGAGAGTGCCACTCGTATTGGCTTGGCTTGAACAACCGTATAGACCATACCGTGACTCGTAGATGTGCCATCATGTGTCTTTCAAATGTTTACTGGCGCTCTAGGACATCTCAAGATAGGTGCCCTGTAATGCCCGGCACCTATAACAAGAATAGCCCGCGGTTCACTTATACATTCGACAAAACGTATAAAACTGACAAAATCAATACGTATTCCCAAATAGCTAAAGGGCACCACTGTCATTCGATGACCTGGCCGCCATAATACATACAACACCGCCGTTCTAGTAAAGTCCCGTTCATCGCAAGTAATAGTACATCAGTCTAGATCAGTCATTTTAACCAGCTCAACTTTTCATACCGCAATAGCTGGTATATCAGGGAGCCATCCCCTGGTGGTGAGCTCTGGTCTAGCTGATAAAGCAGAGGCAGCCCAGGCCCAGGTAGAAGACGAGCAGTGGATAGACTGCAATAGCCACGCGGTTCTTGACCACGCCGCTACCACCCAGGATACTAACACCAGCAGCCAGAGACCAACTGATCAGAACGATGTAGACGGGAATGCGAGCGATCCAGTGAAGACCCAAAGCCGACATCATTGCGGCAAGGACAAGAGGGAAAAGCGTATATCCGATAATGCAGATGCTCTGGGCAAATGAACTTGACAAAAGTTAGCAACCATCACGCACGACAAGGTAGATCGCAATAGGACATACATGTTACCGCCCAATAGCTTGATCTGCAGCGTCACCACAGCCTCGCCGAGCCAGATCATGGCAAACACGCCGCTGAATACCGCATCCCTCTGGTCGGCCCGAGCAGTGAAGCTCAGAAGAAGACTGAGAAGAAGACAGAAGATAAGAGGACCCCAAAGATCCCAGTCGCGAAGGCCAGGGGTCATGTTGCTCTGAAGCAGAGCCTCAGCGTCAATCATGCGGCTCGCCAATCCAGTGAGCTCTTCTCTCGTTCCTGAAAGGCCAGCGCCGCGGATGCTCGAGTAGGCACCACGTAGACCTCCCTCGCTGTCAAACATGGTGCCGCCCAGAAGGTAGCGCGGGTACAGCACCTCTCTGAGCTTGGCCCAGACGGCGAGCAAGTCGCGGCGCAGCGTATCCCACACGGACTCGTCAATTGTATTTTGGGGGGCTCGTCGGTCTTCGCCGGGGATTCGCGAGGTCAAGTAGCCTTCGTTCAAGGGCCGCGATGATGAGCTGGAGCCGATGTTGCCTGACAAGGGCTGGCGGGAGGTGTTGGTCGCAAGGGGGTCGTCGAAGTCGTTGAGATCAGCTGGAGTAGCGTGAGTTTCAAGCATATAGAGGAAAATATTTTTGCAAGAATGCGCCAGGTCCAGAGGGCGAATCATCTGTTACTCACCATCATCGGGGTCGATCAGGTCGTCGTCGTCCTCAAGAGGTGGGTTGGCATAGTGCCCTCGAGCGCTGGATGCGGACATGGTTCAAGTTCTTTTGAAAGCTGCTGGTTGATTTGACGGTAATCCTCGACTCGATAATTTGCGCAATGTTATTGCAGTGTTCTGGCTAACTGCCCAGCGTTACAACGGTATCGTGGTCTCGGGGAATGGAAGTTGCTGAGTACTAATGAAGCTGACGTATCTCGACTTTAACTGCGAAACTTCCACGGTCGCCTCTCCAGAGACAACCCCTTGGACAGAGGTGGCCCAAGCTTCTTGCTGGTTGGGACCAATCACATGCGTCCGCCCACCACAGCACTTTATATCAAGGGAGCACCTAGTTAATCCCTTGTAATTGCGATGGACCCAACCAATACGCGTCTCTTTTATCCAGTGGAACTTGGAGATATGATATTCTCACAAACAATGCAGTCACAAGATAATAATTCCTCAAGGTTATTACCTAGCGAGTTAACCACAACTTTCAGCCCTGAGCATCCAATAGTTACTACTTCAACTGAGAGCATGGGATGCTTTGAAAAGTCGATGTCGAACTCAAAATCAGATTAATTCTCGACTATCACAGTACTTGGCTGTTGTGGGTATCCTGGGTAAGCTAGATAGAGACCATTGCCCGCAACAAATACATAGCACACACACTGATTCTCCAAATCTTATTCGATCCAAAGCTGTTCAGATAACCATAAAGAAAATAAGATGTCAACATCTATGTTTTTTGTTTTATTAGACAAACCCTGCGAGTAAATGTCCTTCTGTCTTCAAGCTAACATTTAGACAATACGTTACCAGACGTTCAATACCATCTGTAGGTATGATGCTGAGGATCCTCTGCCGATGTCGAGGGCACCTGAGGGTTTCCTGGCCAATGTTGTCCATCGTTCCACTCGTTCGTGGGTGGAAACATAGTAGGGTTCATGTAATTCGATGTATGGTGGTGACCATGGTTGTGTGCAAATGCATCGTGATTTTGTTGGTAGGCTGACGGCTGTGAGTACCACGGGTTCCCGTAGTCATTATTTTGGTAGCCCCCGTAACCCCTCTGAGGCGAGTTGTAGTTTGTACCATCCATGGAAAAGTCTGTAGAGTAAGAGTTCTGTTGAGAGAAGGGAGGTTGCTGTCGCTGACTCTCTCGTGCCCATCGCTGAGCAGCCTGGTTTTCAGGTCCTTCATATGAGTTTTCTGCTGCGTCGGGATCCCATATAGGAAGGCCATCTGGAGGCTGTGCCTCTCCTGAAGGCTGTCCATGACTGTACGAAGCCAAGTTTCCATTAATACCGCAAAGAGCCCAAGCAAAGACGGCAACATCCCGGATGGATTGCATGAGATCATCCATAGGCGGCCCTCCAACAGCTTGGGCGTCCCTACGCAGCGGCATCTGTTGCGGCACCAATGGGGCTTGGAACTCGTGCATGACTTCAGGTGGATACTGGGGGTGGATAGGTTGCTGTGCCCAGGGGGCGGCAAAAATACCGTTGTCGAAGGTCGACGGGATGTGAGGGGGGTTCGCGTGAGGAACCTGAGGTCTTGCTCGGCGAAGAATAACAACAAGTCCGTCAGAGGTGCACGAGACAACGGCTTCCAGCTCGACAGAAGGAGCCACGCGGTGTGCTGGACGACTGGCTGCCCTTCGAGGACGAGGAGTGTTGCCCTCGACTGGTTGGGGCTCTGGAGGAGTAGGAGGAGTTTGATACCCGTCGGCTTGCCCGGAAGAGTTCACAGCGTTTGAACTTGCGGTGCGCGAGTCACCTGAAGTGTCGTCTGTAGAGGTGGTGCCGTCTTGCATTTCAACATCAGACTCAACCTTGACAGAAGGGCCTGGGCGGTGGTTGGAGTCAATATCCATAGCACCGTCCAGCTTGACACCACCTCCTTCAGAATCGCTTGAGCGTCGGCTTTCCGCACGCTGTCGTTCCCTTGGTGCTGATAAGCGACTACCGGATCCATTTTGGTGGGAAGATGTCCCATCAACATGCCCGTTTCCGAGACGATGGGGTTCCTCCCCGACTCCGTCAACGCCATCGAGGTTGACTCCATCGACACCATCAGCTTGCACACCGTCGGCCTCATGAATTGTCGATTCCTCGTCGACATTACTCTCTTCGTCCTCAAAGTCCTCTAGTCGTCGCGGGTCCCTGGACCAGAAGCGCAAATACGCAATAGAATCGTTGGCTTTGGCGCTCTCCAGGCACTTGAATGCGTCATCCAACGAACTCTCTCGAATGCATTCGTAAAAGCTCTTATGCTGGACCTGTTCGGCCGGGACACCAAGAATGGATGCAATGGCATCTGTTGCAAACATGACAGTGAGGGTTCTCGTGAAGCGATTCAAGATGAGAGCAGCCCGAGGCTCGCGCTCTACCGGCGGCAACTTGAACTTGGGTGACAGGTGTTGCAACATGTGGTATCGTGGGTCTCGAGGAGAGCGCGAGAAGAGCCGTCGAACCTGAGGTGCTTCAATAGCACGCCCTGTATCAAGTTAGCCTATGCCACGTGAAAATGGTAAGGGCAATGCCAGCTTTCGAAGACATGACATCGAGAAGAACATACTCTCGCTCTTTGCATCACGACGATAGATACTGATACAAGCAACAAGGACATCGTGGACGACGGTAAAGCAGCATTCGCAGCTTACCCAACGGCCATCGCGGGAGCGAAGACGTGCATAGTGCAGAACGGCAGCCTTGTCCAGCAAGACTCCGCGACTATGGACGGTTCGCGCAAAGGGTACCTCTTCGGGGTGAAAGTAGTCAAAGCTAGATCTGCCAAGCACGTCGTGTGGAGCGTAACCTAGAATCTCATAGATAGAATCAGATGCGTAGAGGATATTGGCATCTGGGTGTAGATCTTTGGGCAAACACTTGTTAGAGTCAAGTCAAGAAGGTCGTAGCAGAGGCAACTCACTATGTATGGTCATAAACGTGTGCTCCATAAGAACAATGGCGCAAGAGCAGCGAGCTCCGCAACGATATGGTCTGGAAAAGAGGTTTCTAGTTGGCAAAGTACAGAGCGCAATTCAGTGAATATTGGCTAATACCAATGATCACTTGAGAGGCAAATCTTGAATGTTCAACGATAGGGTTTGTTGACTGAAGCCACAAAGGGTCTCGCCAGCGAATGATTCAAAGACAAGGGATTGGAAAGGTGATGTAAGTGGGCTGAAGCTTGCACCCATGGACAAGTCCAAGTCGCTAACTTGAGACTATTTCTTGTGGCGTAAACTGCCAAAGCGGCCCTAGCGGCAGAAGGGGAATTATCCAGAGAGGCTGGGGACGTTCTTTGAGTGACAGGGGCACAGGCACGGCAATGCAATCAAGACCAAAAGACCCTGAATGACGCGGGAAAGGGGACCAAAGGGCGGGTGAAGGAGGCGATTACTGATCCGTGGGGAAAAGTTGATCGACCTCGAGTCTTGAGACTTGGGCAATAAAGCAAGGGGCTTTATGAAGGAACAGGGCAAATCAATGATGTTGACAAGTGAAGATGTCCTTTTCTCTCAATGGTGCCTAAGAGCACTGGAGGAAAAGAAGGATGGATGAGTAGTGGGATAGTGGATGGTGAAGGTTGGATTGAGCATGTGCGGGCAGCAGATATAATAGAGAGAGAAAGACGAGAGAATGACGAGGGGCCACTGGACGTCAGTTAGACCGGGGTTGGTAAGGTAGGTGGGAATCAAATCAAGTCAAGGGGACAAAGCCGGAGCAATAAGCATCCGGAGCAACTCAACGGCAAGTGAGAGAACAACAATGCGAGGCTTGTAAACAGGGACTAGAAAGTGAGAAATGAGATGCTGTTCTCGGCTTGAGCAGGGGCTTAGCAGGTGAGAAATGAGAATGAGGTAAAAAAAAAGATTGGTTGTATGGGCGATGTTTTCCAGACTCGACGTCAGAGGTTGGTGACTAGGGCGTTTGGCCTTTTTTGTCTTTGAAAACTCCAAATACTTCTTCTACACTTCCCTTGTTTTGTCTCGGTGCTGCAATTCAAAACTCCCTTGCTCCAGATATTATCGTCAACAATACAGTCGAGATAAGGTACCCTCACTTTGGGGGAGGCAGGTACCCATTCATGTACATGAAAGACACTTGATGTTATGTGCAAGGTATATCCCACCTATACATAACACAAAGGCTGAGATGAAAGGAACACAAGACGAATGCCACTTGCAGCGATAATGAGGAAACCCCGACGTTTCTCAGATGCACAATTGGTCGCAGAATCAGTTGAAGCCAGGGTGATTCTGCAGGACTGGAAGGTGGATGGACGACGGTGATCACGATGCTCGCGTAAGGCCCGGGTTACTTCGTGTTGGAAAAAGCAATGAAGCAATCAACCTAGGCAGGAT
Organism: Fusarium sublunatum; assembly: GCA_013623665.1. Lineage (NCBI taxonomy): Eukaryota > Fungi > Ascomycota > Sordariomycetes > Hypocreales > Nectriaceae > Fusarium > Fusarium sublunatum. The sequence goes on along the minus strand of JABFFF010000293.1, from coordinate 6,431 downwards.
AATTAACGCAACTACATACTTAGCAGGATAGCCGCAGGATTGCTTGATGGAGGAAACAAGAGAGACAACAGGTAGAGGACCCTGGAAGCTGGATGGCGTTGTTCTCATGACTCGAGGTCCGTGCAAGTGTAGTACATGAGTTGACGAGACACAATGATAGGGTTTCGCTTCTTCGCTGCTTCGAATATGTTTACTTTTTGCGGGGATGGGCAATGGCGTTGAGCAGGATGACGATGGTTTTTACACCAAAGGGGAATAGCTGATACTAGCCTGCGGCTGAGAGAGGGGCGCTAGAAACTTTAACCTGGACTTTCGATGAGAAGATATAACAAGGTCAACGAGGATCGAGAATTAAATAGCTAATCAACCGAGGTAATTATTGCATGGGAATATCTCTTTCCCTGTTCCTAACAAGCCTGATTCTCAGAAATGGCCATTGACTCCGGATGGCTAAATCCTTAGAGTCAGGTCCTCCTCGAGTCAAGTAACACGATCAACTGTTGCTTCATCTTTCGGTCAAGGCCTCGCGTGCATTGTTACCATAGATCAAGGACCAGGCGCATCTGCATCTTTCACCGCATTCTTATGCTCTGCTCAATGAGCGCAAAGACGTATGTCTTGTGCGCGGTAATACAGTGCATACCATGCCCCCATCCGGTTTCAACAGTTGGTCTGCATGAGAGAACATGATTGCCTGCCCCAACAACACCCTCGCTAGCCAGGATTCCACGGATACATGCTGCCTCGATGGTCTTGGACCACTTGAGTTAGTTGTGGCTTCCCAGACCCTTGTTTCCGAAGCCCCTGCTACGAGCGCGGGATCTGGATGTGCTCGGGCTGACGGCGCCTTACCCGTAGCACCGCGCATCCTAGAATAACGGGATGTTGTCGCCAAGCAGAGACCGATAGTGCAGGGCGAGTCTTGTGTCTCTAGCATCAAACGAAATTTATCAGGAAGTTGTTGCGAGGACCCTTGGAATTCTTAGCAGATAACACTAATGAACGTTAACGCCCGCCATGGTGGCTAGATGAGCTCACATGGTCCCTGACTTTGAATGATCGACAACTAGGATATCGACGAGTCAACTGCCACAACCAAAAGCTTGGTTGGCGTCCACAACCAGCCCATTAGGAACACTGGCTGGAATTTGCGAATGAAGCTCAGAGCATATATGAAGACACTGAGGCTGATATCTTGCTAGCTACGGTAGTTCTGTACAAATCGAGGACGTGCTACACATCAGAACCCTGGGGGACGTAGTCAATGGCTGAAGAGAGATTTCGTTCTTGTGCTGGAGTCGAATCTCTGACTCAAGACATCTATGAAACGTACAAACTAGAGACAAGATGACGCGGGTATAATCAATGACTAAGACGTTGAGCGGGCATCTCGGTTTGATCGCCTAGACACAAGGTCCAGATCGGACGAGGTCAGATCAAGCGCGCACTTGTACGATGCCATGATGAGGCAGGCAAACGTTTATGCATGGCGAGTAGTCCTCTTGCGAGACCTTTTGCCATCCTCGTGTTATTCAGATTTAAGGGAGCTGCAAACATTCCGAGACTCTACTCAACAGCCAAAGATTTATCCAAGCTGTACCTTGATCACACCCAGGAAGAAAAGATGGAACTCTCGAATATTGTCCCAGGACACCTAGACACCTCAGGGTAGCTGTCAAATCGTATAGTGCCTTGTTAGTCTTATGCCAAGACCCGGTCTTGGTCGGATCGTGGATTGAGGCTCACTTGAGCCAATACCAGCATCGAAGCAAGTAAGTTGCCCAAGTTAGGTAGTATTGGTAACATGTGCTGGATTTAAAAAGATGCAATTATGAAATTGTTAGTTGAGGATAGAAAAACCCGAATTATTATCAAACCTTTCTTCAAGGTTCCCTACCTGTGACTACTAATGTAGGTACCTACCTAACCTAAAGGCCAGGGCAAACCAAGATTCACTGCTGAAAGACGTTAACTTGCTGCAGCGTTTCAACGGGCGCTGGAATGGGATGTAACCGTTGGTGGTACCTGCTCGCTAATAAGAGTCTTGTTGTTTGGCAGGCATGAAGGACGTCCACCTCACCTCCCGTCCCGTCGCTTCCATTCCCGCTAAGCATGTTCCCAGCCAAAGACTGGCTTGGGCTCCACTGAAACGCTAGGCGTAAGCAGGTACCGATATGCCGCTGTTTCTATCAACAACACCCGGCATCATTCTCAACCTCGCGCGCATCGCGTCTAGCAGATCGTTTTTCATTTCATTTTTTTGGCCACGAATTAATCCACAGCTTAGACAAGGAGAAACCCAAGTACTCATTCTTAATTCAGATCCGGACACGCGCGTCTCGGAATCTAACGCCTTTGGATCCCCTTGCGTGTCTCTAACAACGCCGCTTTTAGTTCTTCTCAAAAGCGTTCGTTTAGTCGTCGACTTTTCAACCTCTCATCTCGAACAGGCCTCCACCACACCAATACCTAGTAAGCACCTGCTTATCTGCACGCCCACAAGGAGCAGAGCAGTTGTTTCCATATCCCACGTGCTCCGCATCCCAGTACCTACATTACATATTTCCGGGCCTTCATAGCTAGCTGCCTGTCTGGGTTGGCAGCATGACTATTACAACAGACGACGATGCCTTTGAGCTACCCAAGCTGCGCTGTTCATTCGCCTTCGAGGTAACTCTTCACGTGCCTCCCTATCGCATTGCACGGTCTAACGAATACTATTGATAGAATGATACGGAATTTCTTGAAGATGACAATGTTGCGGGTATACTCCCCTTTTCTCTATACCGCCTCATGGCTCATGCATCATTCGCTAACGCAAGGGCTGTTGTCTCTTAACTGCAGAGTTCTTCGACGTCAAATTTTGCCCTTACCAACCCCTAGATGCAGTCCCTGTCTTCGCCGCAGTTAGCAAAAAGCATGTTAGTTGCCCTTGAACTGGTCCACCCCGCGGAATCAACTTCTCACACTCATTCAGGTCGTTATCTGTTCTCTTGATCAGACCGCTGAAGGGAACCCCTGTGAGACACTCTCGGTGATCAGAGATGATGATGTAGGTATTGCTCAATGTGTCATCTATACCTGTTCAGAGTGGCTAAAGATTGTCTAGGATGAGGCCTCCGCATGCTGTTGTACCTGGACAAAGGATCCTGCAACTGGAGCTCCTTACCTCTGTATTGGTGGAGTCGATGCCAAAGTAAAGATCTATGATGTTGTGAACGGAAAGCTTTACAGGGTAATTATTCATTCCTAGCAAACGCTGTGCAATGACGGAATACTGACCCTTGTTGAACTCAAGTGCCTCACTGGCCACGGAGGTGTTCGTCCATCTATCCCCAACTTGTAAACACTTGGGACAGGAGCTCATTTCAAGCAGGATGTCAATGACCTAGCAACCTCACCCGCCGACTCATCTATCATCGCCTCTGCTTCTGGTGACACAAGCATTCGTGTCTGGAGTATTGACCCTGTACATAGCAACCGCCCGTGCTTGGCTATCCTTGCCGGTGAAGGTCACTCGTGGGATCTTCTGAGCTTGGTGAGTCTTGGCTTTCTACTCCAAGTAAATAAGTCTACTAACCATCTATACTAGGCATTCCATGACAATGGACGGTACATTCTCTCTGCTGGTCATGACCAGATTATTAACCTGGTAACTACTCCGGATGGCTCACGATGTACTACTCTAACATGTCAAAGTGGACTCTACCTGATCTGCCTACCGAGCCGATCACTACTCCCGTCCGTGTTCATTATCCTCATTTTTCTACATCAGCTGTACATAGCGGCATTATCGATTGGTATGTTCTATATGCGTTACCCAGAGTACCGAGTCTGATAGAAGATAGTGTGGCATTTTATGGCGACTGCATTCTTTCTAGGGCATGCCACGACAATGTTATTGCGCTCTGGAAAATCGAGGGCTTTTCATCAGCAAACCCGCCCCCTCCTCAGAACATAGCTCCGCCAGCCCAGACTACCGTTCCAACTAATTATGACGAAGCGAGTCGTCTCACGCGTTCGGCGTTTGTTCCAACCATCTCACCACAATGTCCATCTCAGTATACCATGCTACTCCAGTTCCATACCCCTAACTGCGGTCCACAGTTTTTCATGCGTTTCAAATTGCATTTTGTACCGGACCAACATCCGGTTTTGGCCTTTTGCAACGCTGGCGGGAACGTGTTTTTCTGGGATTTTGAGCGCTTGGTAGCTTACCGAGAGTTTATGGAGGCGCTCAAAGACCCCCAGAGGAAAAAAAGCGAGCCGCTACCCCATCCAAGCTGGATGAGGCCTGTAAAAGGTCGCTCCAAGGCGGATTCTAATAAAGGCCGGCACGGAGGCGCCGACAAGGACACATCGAGCACATTCCGAGCTGACGCAATTCGTCTAAGCGAGGAGATTAGCGATTATAACGCAGAGACCCTGGAAACATGGGCGTCTAGGTACAGCCAGGATGATCCTCACGAACCCTTGAAGGCTCATAAGACAGAGTCTTCATCGGCCAACTTTGTAGGACGACAGGCAGCCTGGAGCCCAGGAGGAGAGTGGTGTGTCGTGGTGGGAAGCTCGAATCAAGCACTGATTCTCCAGCGCTGGGCCAACAAGGCCCCAGCGAGAGCATCTGCCTCTGCTACCCCTTCGGTGCTAGTCTAAAATTGCCCGGCCTAAGATGGTTGAGGGCCAATTGATCAGAGTTAAAGCCCCCTTATGGGAAGGCTTGAGTATAGTGGTATAGAAGTATCTCCTTCAGAGTCGTCTGATGGATTCAAGACGTTCAGGGCGGCGTCATCTAATACGCCACCATACGTGACGATCTTCTCCAATGCATCTTTTGCCCTGTCTTGCTCCATCTGCCTGGCCTTATGCGCTCCTTGGGACTGTAACATAGAGACAGAGCCTACGGGAAGAACTAAATCTGCGATGTAAAGGGAGGCCATTGCTCGCAACCGAAGATAATGCTGGTTTCTTGAATAGGGGAAGTCCTGCATCAACGCGTCCATCCTCTTTGTGATGTCTTGCATAGCAGCTAATGCCTGAAGTCGCAGCTCGTCTCTCTTCTGTACCAGCCTCGCCTCGTATGTTTCGGTGTCATCACTACCAAAACTATCATCGTGGCCAAAGGATTCGCGACGAGGACCTTGCTCAGCCTCGAGCGCCAGTCGCTCTAGACCCAACACATGCTCTGCGTGCGTGTTGTAGATCTCACAGCTAAACATTGCAATCCAAAAATCCAAAGCTGAGACAATCTTGGGCGTCCTGTAGTCGTAGGGATGTTGCTGGATCAAGGTGTCGAAGTAGGCCCTAACCTTGCTCATGTTTGCTGCGCGGCCCCATCGTTTCACTGATGTTGCTTGAGTCTCATCCTGGTGCTCATCCGATTGAGAAGAACCTTCGCCTTGACGCATGAGTATCTCTGCGCCAATGGCCCAGAGATCATGGTGTCGAACATCCATAGGTCGACCTGACGGTCGCAGCTGCAGAAGCAGACCATATGCTCGAGACGCCTTTTCTATCTCGCCCTGGTCTATAAAGTGATGAATAGAGTGCAGGAGAACGTCAAAGTGACCGCCACGTCTACGGCTCGTCGTCTTTTTCGCCTTTGGCCGCGCTGCCTCATCGCCCTCGGTCTCTGGGTCCTCGTCCTCTTCAGTCTCAGGCTCGACTGTGGCGGCGCCAAGGCCACGGTGCGGAAAGTCCCGGATGCGCTGTGAAGGGTTCTCGTCTGTTTCTGAGAGGCCTGCGATGGCGAACTGGGCGACTATGCTGGGGGAGTGGCTGAGCGGGTTGATGGAGAGTGAGCTTGGAGGGAGTGAGCTTGGGAGGTCGTCATCTGGAATTTCTGGCCTTTTACGTTTAATGGATCTGCTCTGTTGTGAGAATGATGGGGGGTCGAGAAAAGACATGATTTTCTTTTTTGGTGAGGGTGTGGTGTAAGGTCAGAGGTTGATTGATATGAAACGTTGAAAGTCTTCATGAGGTTTGCCCCACTAGAGCTTTATGTCAATAATGCGCTTATAGGTGAACGATAAGGCGGTATAAATACAAGATTGACAAAGTCAACCATATGTTTTGAAAGGGCTGAACTCATAGCAACAACTTTGCTATCCAAACTGATGGTCATGGAAAATCATCATCATTGGCTTCAATAGTGATATCATGATTCAACATCATCACGATTATACTTGTAGAGATAGTCGAGCTCTATTGACCCAATTGTAAAGCCCAGCATAATCATCCTATGTACATAACCCCCCCCCCCCCCTCTACTTTTACAATTTCTTCATCTTTGGCTGCTCTGCTCAAGTTCGGGGAAAGTATGTCCACTGACCAGGGACTGGCTTCTCCTCGAGATCCTCCCAGCTGTAGCCTACTGTTAGCACAACTCCAAACCCAAAGACGCAGCGCATCTCGACTTACACCTTGGTCTC
>JABFFF010000292.1:0-16020 GCA_013623665.1 Fusarium sublunatum | reverse complement strand
GTGCCCCTACCACTAACAATCATCCATCTCCTCGTTCCTCCAGCTCTTCCTCTCTCCGGGCCTTTCCCTCTCCACTTGCATTGCAGTTTGTCCATTTCCATCCATCCATCCCTCCATCCACCAACCTCAGCCGGCCGAGCTCCTATTTTCGCTCATCGTCAATTTTCCCTCTCCAACGCCGCTCTTTTCTGTCTGCTCTGCTCGTCTTGAGCTCGACTTGGACCTGAGCATTGTCGCCCTCACTCTGGTTGCCCCCTCGATACCGCCTCTTGGTCCCCGGAACTCGTCTAATCTCTCGCGCGTCAACCTCCCGACACCGTCCGTCGGCCCATCACGATGAACTCTCAAGGCGCCAGCGATGTGTCCCCCGAGGCCATGCAGTCGCGAATTCAGCAGGCTCGTCGCGAAGCCGAAACGCTCAAGGACCGAATCAAGAGGAAGAAGGATGACCTTGCCGACACAACTCGTACGTGCCTCCCGATTACCGACATGGATGGCAAGCATACAAGAATGGCTATCCAGCAACACCCTCAATTCATTAACTCGCGCCTCATCAATGTTATGATTTAAATATAGGATCCAATGCTGACTTGATCTTTTCAATCCCTTAGTTCGCGCTGTCGCGCAACAAGCACATGAGCCTATCCCCAAGAACCAGCTTATGAAGGCCAAGCGGACGCTTAAGGGTCACTTGGCTAAGATTTACGCTATGCACTGGTCAACCGATAGAAGACATCTAGTTTCTGCTTCTCAAGATGGCAAGCTCATCATCTGGGACGCTTACACCACCAACAAGGTCCACGCCATTCCTCTGCGATCCTCGTGGGTTATGACTTGTGCCTATGCTCCCAGTGGCAACTTTGTTGCTTGTGGTGGTCTCGACAACATCTGCTCCATCTACAACTTGAATCAGCAACGCGATGGTCCCACCCGTGTCGCTCGTGAGCTTTCTGGTCATGCCGGATACCTGTCTTGCTGTCGGTTTATCAACGACCGCAGCATTCTAACCTCGTCTGGTGACATGACCTGCATGAAGTGGGATATCGAGACGGGCCAGAAGGTTACTGAGTTTGCCGACCACCTCGGCGACGTCATGAGCATCAGTCTTAACCCAACCAACCAAAACACATTCATCTCTGGTGCTTGCGATGCTTTCGCCAAGCTCTGGGATATCCGCGCCGGCAAGGCTGTCCAGACCTTTGCTGGCCACGAGTCCGACATCAACGCTATTCAGTTCTTTCCTGACGGCCACTCCTTTGTGACTGGATCTGACGATGCTACTTGTCGTCTCTTCGATATTCGCGCGGATCGCGAGCTCAACCTCTACGGGGTAAGTGTGGGTCTTGGTAAATTGGCTCTCGACTTCACACTAACGCAATTGGTAGTCCGAGTCCATTCTCTGTGGCATTACCTCCGTAGCCACATCCGTATCGGGACGACTTCTTTTCGCGGGTTACGATGACTTTGAGTGCAAGGTGAGCTGATTCTGCTCTGCTCCTGGTGTCATGAGCAGCCTTCGTGGAACGATACCATACTAACGAGTTAATAAGGTCTGGGATATTACCCGAGGAGAGAAGGTCGGCTCGCTTGTCGGCCACGAGAACCGAGTTAGTTGCCTGGGTGTAAGCAACGACGGTACAAGCTTGTGCACAGGATCATGGGATTCTTTGGTAAGTCTCGCGCGAATTCAAACCAGCAATACGCTGCTGGCTCTTGTATGTAACATTCTGACTAACATACCCCCTAGCTTAAAATCTGGGCATACTAAGTACTGTTTGCGACGATGAACCTTTTGTCTGGATATATGAATGCCAGCGCGTGCCGCGGCCTCTATACCTTCAGCGTTTGAGCGACCATATTGCCTATCGAGTCGGAAAACCCCAAGGACGCCTACCTTGGTCGCGAGTACTAGCGAATGCAGGACGACGTGACGAACCGCACCTTTACTCCAACACATACCCCTACCAACGACTTTCTCCAACCGAACGCGAGCACTCAAATATGAGCCACCAGCTCGTAGAGGACAAGGGGAACAAAATACACTGGCTGATGCGATACCTCCTTTTCGTTTACTTTTCTCTGTTGTTTCACTGTTTCCTGTTTCTCTCGTACTTGCAAAATTCTCTGCACCATAGTTTCCCCTTTTTCTGACACATCCTGGGCTGTTAGTAATGGGTGGTTGTATTATTGGATGGGTTTCCTCTGTGTTCTTCAGTTGCCCTCTACACGTATCGTCTCTCAGCGACGCGCATCTTTCGGTTCCGACCGTTTTTAACGAAAAAACGAATAATTCACGGAGCCAAGCTCTGGAACGTTGTGGGAGGTCGGTTTTATATGAGGGGAATCCACGGGAGTTGACGGCTATACCGAGCAAAAATTTCAGACCTCGAGATAATACATCATGATGTTTCAAGCTACACGCATCTTCCCTCGCCTTATCCTCTTGCAACTTTTCATCTGTTTCTCCCGACTGTCAGTACTGGGCTTATGTGACGATTTCGCCCCAACTGTCGTTGTCCGACTAGAGAGGCCAGGAATGCGATAATACTGCATCATACGGTCTATTGCGCTGTGTCAGAATAATGAGGGCAAGTCAGCAGGTGATGCTAAGAGGGAGCTGGAAGCCTATGTGATGAGGTGATCACTGCCTTGTTGTTTGATTTTGCTTTGTAATGACTTTCCATCTTTTTATTTTAGTATATACTCCGTCTTGTCAGTGGTGCCGTATTTGAGGAGGCGAGCTGGAGTGCAAACTTGACATGCGCAAGGGAGGTTGGTCTTTGTAAGTTGCGGACTTGTTGCGGTGGGAGGAGTGGTTTGTTAGAGCACTGAAGAGGGATATGGAACCCAGAAGGACCGTATATAGGAATTTTAATCTGTTCTCATCTCGAACATATACGCTCATGTTCATTTAGTTGGTCATATTTGTGTGATATGATTGAGTGTGTTGCGTAGTATGAGTAGCTGGCTATAAGAAAGTCATATAGGGGAAATGTAAGTCGAGATGAAGTATATCATACGAAACGTGGCTAAAGTCATACGGCAGTACGCAAGGCATAAGAATGCTCACTACCTGGCAGCGATCTGGGTATGACATTGTGATGGACATGCATGTAAGTGTTGCGTCGCTCAGTGTTAACCAGTCGTCAATATCAACTCTCATGATGAGCAAGACAAAGAGAGCAGGGCAATGTAGATGTGATCTCAATCAGACTTCGTGAAGGCTATGATACCCTTTGCTTCTAATGATGGCCATCGCATGTCGGGGCATTTGGAATCCCACAAGCATTGTAGAGTCTTGGGATACAACGAGATTCTCATGGCAACGCTGGGGATGACAAGTGAATCATGAATCAAACTGCCGTGGGGACCATCGGAGAGAACGAGCACGCATGAAAACAACACGTCATGTCTCGATACAAACAAGACCAAGAATAGAAAGGAAAAGAGCCAACATCAGCAGTTGATGTAGGACGATGCGTCACGGGATGGAGACGAGATGCGTTGTTAAACAGCGGTGTCACAAAGCCCGCGTCTGACGATGGCCCGGGGGCCCTCGTGTCTACCGTTGCACATTGATCTCATACTTGGAAAAGGGAGTAGGTGGTAGCTATGCCATATCTTTCAGCTGGTGATGGTATGGATGAGTTGGCATGAAACTCACAAAGTTGTATGCTATGAGCATGAGCTATAGCATGCCGTGAATATAACCCCATAGCATTGAGAATCAAATCAATGGACACGGAAGACGCCAGTTTTCTAGAAGCCTTCGGGGCTGCCGATGTAAGTCATGCAACTTGGCCGTGCTCACAGGACCCGCCCCTATGCCTTGCAATCTGCGGCACTTGAGGCTCTCGTGACCGTAAGGATAGACCGCAACGGTGGATGTTGTACGTGTAGCAGTGTCACAGCGGGGAATTACTCCTGATTGCATCCTTTCATCAGCAGATCTTGGTCACGATGATGGATGACGACAAGTTTGTGGTCCGGGGAAATAAAGACGACCTGACCTGGTCATTGCTGAGGATGATGTGCATTAGAAGGACTGGAAACGCGCTAGAATAAATGTCCGAGAATTCCATAAGGCCGGGTTAGGGATCGATATGCTTTTGATGATGACGATGATGTCGTTTCAAGTTGTCGATGCTTCCATCTGCTTGTGTATGATGCTGGGGCGTCCATTGAAAGCAGACAAAGATGCGCAATGCTTTACGTATAAGTCCGAGAGTTGTCACCGCTCGACTCGACGTTTGCGGACGTTGAGGTGAAGCGCCACCATTATGCTGTTCCAAAGATTCCATTGTAAAGATTTTGAATGACAATCTTTGGTATTACGTAGGAACGGGCATCTTGCGAGTCATCTGCGCTACCCTCGGCTCTTTTCCTGTCCTTGACCGTCTGTTTGCAAGATCTCAAGTCCCTGATGGCGTGAAACAAGAGCGTGAAACATGTGCGGGCTCACACTAGCGGTACTATAGCCTTCGCTGGTTATAACCGAGAAAACCAGGTCATTCTGGAGAGTAAACAATCATGGCAGTCGGAAAGAAGCATAACACTCTAAGCCACAGCGAAGACGTAGGACTGAGGATTAGGCGGTAATGTAAGTATACGGAGCCCACCAACCATGTTACGTCCGGCGGCAGTTGAGGTTGTATTTAGAAATTCCATGAGCCCGTATCGTGGCTGTTGACTTCCCATTTTACCTTCAGGTTGGTGGTGAGACCCTTGTCCTAGTCGGCATATGGAAATGGGCGTATCTCTCTTGCGATTGGCTGCTCCAATGATGCCTGTCGGTTTATGCCAGGAACCCGTCCTTTTCTGGAGTCCATGTCGCAGAATGATGAGACGCGTTCCACTTGGGTAGGAGAAGCTGATCTTGGCTTTTTAGGCATTCACATGAAGCAAATGGGCCTGTATCTATCTGGCTGGCCTCCATCGTCACAGCGATCAATAACCAAAGCCAGATCATCACCCGAATTCCTACCACATATTTTGCCCGCAAAACACATGCCAGACTTTGACATGCCGCCTCTAATTACCGGTTCTGTACTGGTGTAACTCACCGCATTAATTTTATTTATCGGGTTGCTTTATTTGCCGTACATTACACCTCATAGCGCAACGGTGCCATTCCCATCCGTCCGGTCCGTGGAGGCTGTCCGGTCATGCCGATTAATAAGAGGCCTCGAGTAATTATAGCCGTTACGTACCCACGCCAAACATGAATAAAAGGAAAAAAAAAAAAAAAAAAAACCGTTTCGCACTGATCCTTGGACCCTTGCTTTGGAGCTAGCAGCCCCTGAGGTGACATGAAGGTCACCATGTATCCCAAGTGTTGTATTAGGTAGAGTCTGATGATTTGTTTTTGGAATAGAACTTGACAGCGGGCAAAGATGACTGTGAAGGAATGCCTTGCAACTTAAAGTTTTGTCTATGTACTAATTAATCTGATCTGCCGAAGTGACAATGCTGCAGACCCTATTAAGGCATGAAGGCATCTCGCAGTGCTCAGGGTTATCCCAAGCTCGGTCTAGTTGCATCGACACCTTGCCTATTCGGTCATGTCGATTTCTTCATTCATCGCGTTTCTCTTTCAGCGCCCTGCAAGACGCGCTCAGTCTTGCGCCCAGTTATCAACTCGCCGGTTCAAGGTCGGATCATCAAGTGGCTCGACCGCGTTCCTCTATTGTTTCTTGTCGATTACATGCCCGTTGGCTCCTTGAACATTCCTCGAGCCCTGAAACAAACCAACGCCCGAAAAGAGGATCCCCTTTCCTCCGCTTTCGCCTCTGTCCTTTGATCCAAGCTTTCATCTCACCGCCCTGTCCTTGTCACGATAGCCTCCAGCTTGCGCAATCTGTTCGCTACACCCGATTTCCGCCCTTTGTGTGCCCTGTTTCCCTTACCCCCCGTCTCCACATCTTCCAGAACGATACTCGTTTCCGAGTCCGACCCTTGACGCTGCTCACGCTCAAGCACCGACTGTCCTTTCATCATTACACTTTGTTGCAAACGCATACATATTAAGCCGCCCCCCCTCCCCCAGCCTTGCCCGTCATGTCAACTGCCGCTCAAGACGAGTTTAACGACCTGGTCGCCAAGAACACACACCGCGAAACCATCCATCCTGAAGACCGTGACGACCCCGAGTTCAGGGACATCCAAGACCTTTCCGAAGAAGACCTCTTCCGCAACGCCCAGATCGACGCCGCAATGCGCATGCCTACTGTCGATCGCCTCACTGGCGCTGGCGCCGCTGAGATTAAGCTCCCTCCTGTCTCCTTCGACAGTGGCCGTTCTACTGGCGTTAAGGGCGTCATTGCCGACGCACGAAACTACGAGGCTGCCCGCAAGAACAAGTGGCGACACCGAGTCCGCACTGCCCGCAACAGCATCTTCGGCATCGATGCTGCCGTTCCTCCTCCTTCCAAGAGCGACAGCGAGAGCGACGACGATGCCAAGAGTGCTAGTGATGCCGATGAAGAGGCCTTCCTTGCAGAGTGGCGCGATACCCGAAGGCGTGAACTTGAGAGTGACGCCAGCCGAGCTGTCAGGAACCGCAGAACGAGCCCTAGTGTCCGTGTCTACGGTCGACTAGACGAGGTCGATGCCTTGGGATACCTCGATGCCATTGAGAAGGTTGGAAGAGAAACCACCGTCGTTGTGTTTGTGTATGACCATGAGGTATGTTTCATTCACTTCTACTGTTCGATCAACACCATGCTAACTTGTCCAGTGTGAGGTTTCGGCTACCATCGAGTCGGCGCTTCTGCCCCTTGTTAAGAAACACCCCGAGGTTCACTTTGTCAAGGTCCACTACGAGGATATTGAGTTTGACAACGCTGCTGTGCCCGCCGTCCTTGGTTACCGAAACCAAGGTGACCTGTTTGCCAACCTAACAGGTCTAATTGAGATGATCCCTGATGACGAGTCCTTTGGCACTTCGTCGCTGAAGCAACTCTTCCAAAAATACACAATCCTATAATGTGCTGGACCATATCATCTCTTTTATACTCATACTACGTTAATGCGGCCACGTCTACAACATTCGTCAACTATCACCACCCTCTTTCCATAGTCGTCAATTTACATTGACGCCTTTGACTACGATACCCTAGACATTGCGTCGAACATCCCTCAGGGAGGGAATAACTCGCGCTTTCTTTTTTCCCTTTGTTATATATCAGCGGAGTTTGAGTGCAGCAGGAGAAATGCTATACTCCTTGTTTTTGGTTGAATGAACTTAGAAGGAACTCCATGAGAACATTGCGATGATGGCGGGATTAGAATTTGGATTTCACAATACGGATTGAGATACCCTATTATATGGACATGTCGGTATTGGGGTACTTGGACTGGAATGGGCAGGATAATTTTTGGTATTTGGACACAATTGAATCCAAGGAAAACCGCGCCATTATGCTACTACCATTATTAAATTCTCGAATCTGTGAATCTACAAATGCACCCGTTCATTCCCTCTAAACATAGCATCTGTATAGATCTAACCAAGGCTGGGGCAAGACAACCGCTACATGGAGCTTGCCATCTACGCCAACACAATAGTTTGGTTGGGCCAAGACATTACTTGCAATAAGAGTGGATATTCCTTCTCGATTTACTCTTTTGATAAGGTTATTCTCGCAGTTGAGTTATAATTGACGTGCTCCTGTTGCTGGTATGGATCTGGACAAGTGTTATTTAGGCCGCGTGAGCAGATTACATGTTCATGAACTGTTGGTTGAAATGGCTCAGCAACGTGTGGTTTCCTTCAAAGGAAAGCCAATGAAAGGATTGGTTTAATGCTCTGCGATCTTACGTCACGTCATGCATGGTGTAAGTATTAGAATAGCATCGAGGCAAGGGGTTGCATCTCATAGGTAGCCTTAGCTGGCTTTCGCTGAAGTCGGGCGATGATACAAGAAAGCCGAATGATGGCGGTGAAAAGAATAGAGCATATCAGACGCCTCAGTGTGTTAGTCTCTCAGCCAAAATCATGCCCTAAAGGTAAATGATTTGTTTTGGGCGGTTAAGTCTATCTCGAACTGGCCTGATAGAGAGAGGTTGCTCACGAGGCCCTAAAAGTGGATTATCTGAGGACGAAACACGGTCTCAAAATACCCCGCAGTTGCGCTAAGAGGGGTCACGGTGCGATAGCGGCATGCAAAGCGATAAGCAGATGGGAACGAGTACAGACGACGGGAGAGGTCGGAGTGTAAAGAACATGATAATGCAAATAAATTAAAACAGGTTATTTGCTTGTATTTACTGTAACACTATCAGCTTCCATGCTTTGCATGTTTTCAAACAATACACGGAGGCTGAATGAATATCAGACATTAAATCTACAGGACGTGAATTGCATACAACTAGTGGGGCCTATTTGGTGCTAGCAGGGACCCCAGTTTATGTGACGACAGCTATCAAACATATGAGAAGCTTCCATCTGGGAGATGGTGAATAGGCAACGATATCTCTTTTGTCTGCGGCAGTAAACACACTGCAAACATTGACGTACAAAGCAGAACCAAGACTGTAGAAATGCCAAAATACCTCATCTCGGGAGTAGAGTAAAGTTCATGGCAGTTCAAAGAAGCTCAAAGCGGTCCACAGCTGGGCGGCTCAAGGTAACTTTGGATATGAGTGAATGTAGACGTGAGCCTACCTTACTTTATTTCATCCTTCCTCACCAACACACACACTTTCTCTTTTCATCTTCACCACCATTTCCCAGCCTTCCATGGGCATCATCTTGAGCTCTTTTCCGGGCTGATTATACGCCAACAGAGCACCTGCTTTACGCCCAAGTTCCGCTACAGGCCCAAGCTTATCCTCACGACCCGAACTGTGCGCCTATCATAAGCGCACGCCATCAAGGCATCTCGTCCCATATCACGGCGGACAGCGCAACAGCAACCTTTGGATTTGACTTTCTTGCCCTCAGCTTTTTATTTGGCACGTACTCGTCTTCCGCTGGGCATCCACTTGCATCTGCGTCTGCCACGTAAAAGTACCTTAGACAACAAAACCTCGCACTATTTTGCTGCCTTATTCTCGGTCAGAGACAGCCCCGGCTCAGGCAGGCAACAGGCAGGGTCAAGACAGGACGCCTTCACAACACGGACCCGGAGGAACCTGGAACAAAGATACTTCCAGACTCCATCTTTTGCTGTCAGTTCTCTCGTCTCCTCTCATCTTCTTTACCAACCTCTGCATTCAACCACGAAGCCATTTACACTTCAACACTTGTTGCTCCCTCTCGTCATTACTCCTACAGAGGCCGTCTTCCCCCGCAATCTATTCCATCATCCTACACAGACCCCCCCTTCCCCATTATCCGGCCTTCCGCTCACCCCTCGCCTTGTCCCTCTCCCACCTCACTCTGTCTTGCCCCTCGCAATCCGACTTCGCCTGACAACTTGTCTATTATCTTCCATAGACTGTTTTTGTTGCTATGAAGCCTGTGATGGGATAGCCCATCTTCTCTATTTCACTCCCGCCTCGTTATGGAACAGCAGGACTCTGATATTCCCTGCATTCCATCTGCCGTCCCTCGTGATACTGAACACCCATCGACTCGCCAGTCCCTATCGTCATCGCCCTCGACATTCACGCTTACACCAGCTCCCCAGCGCCGCACTGCGACCCCGATTTCTCGCCCGACAACACCAGCAACGACCGGCTCGACTACAAGTTCACCAAACCGAAGTTCGCTATCGACTTCTGAACCTACTCTACGATTTCCACGTCCTCAAGGTAATCGACATCTCGCCAACTGGATTTCGTCCAGTAACCCAGACATCATGCGTATCACCACCACTACAGAGGACACCGGTTTGTCCGAGTCCACATATGAACTGATCTCGGGCACCGACACCGAGTCTCAGGATGGCAACTATACTGAATCTATCAGCGAGTCTGTGGGCTCCCTCGACTTTCACCGTCCCGATGATGTTCACAGCCTCGCCGGCACTGAGCAGACCTACGACGACGAATCACTTGTCGACGAGAACGAGACTCATCCCCAGCAACCCCAGCAACTATCAGAGAGTGTTCCCGATCTTGTGGATGTCAACGAGACTCCACGGGCACAGCAAAGCTGGGCTTCCATCGTCAAGAACGGGCCTCTTCCTGAAGTTGAGCCCGAGGAGCCTGAGCCTGAGCTTGAGCCTGATTCAAAAGGGGAACCTGAATCCGAATCCGAAGATGAAGCTCGCTCCAGGTCCTCTCTTGAGTATACCCAACAAAGCCTCAAAACCCCATCGATTCCCAGTCACGACACTGGTAATACAGAGGACAATTCTAGCCCAAGAACTTCCCCTTATGATATTGAAGAGGAAGCTGAGACTCCACGAGAAAATTTCCGCAGGCGGTTGAAAAACGGAGGGTGGCGGAAAGACATACACGGCCGTGATATTCGACCTTGGCGCGCACTGAGGAATATGATCATTTCGTCGATTCCCTTCATACTCCTCTTTACCATGGTCACCTACTTATACCCCCCACTGGACGCAGCACTCCACAACCCCGCAGCCACTTCCGCTGTCACAGCCCCCCCCACTCTCCTGTGCTTTACCTCAACTCGCACTTCATTGTCAACATCGCAGGCTCTTTCCACGTCAACTGCAACAGCGCTTGTGCCGCTTGAGAATGTCCTGCCCGATGAGTGGCTTTGGGGAGGCAAGCAGCCCGAAGTGACCGTTACCAGACATCGAGGCGGCTTTTTAGTTCACATGCCTCGAGATGTCAAGAAGTCATGGCTCGATAGAGATTGTCTTTACTTCTCCGCCAAACGAGGCGATGAACTTGTTCGTTTCGGTACTTCGCCCGTGGATGAAGGCATTCTTCTCAAGATCCCAAAGGAAGAAACGCACGGGACTGTCAGGGTTGATATCTACACTACCTGCCGCCCCAAAATTCGCAAGGTTCTTCGGATCACATTCGAGAAGGGCATCATCTTGGAGGCTTTTGAATCAACAAAAGCCTTTGCTCAGAACCTGTCTGACCTTGTCCCTGCTGCTGCTCAAGAAGCAGAGCGGCGATTGGAGGGGGCCAAACGCTCACTAGAGACGGCTTCTGGCAACCTCATGACTACATCCAACAGCCTATTCAAAGATTTTAGCGCCAGGTTCCATAATGCCCACCGGTCGTTGGGTTGGATCAAGAAGGACATTCAAGGTCGTGTCCAGGTGGCTAAACATGACATCACGAAGAAGCTCGAGGCTGTTGCAACTGATGCCGACGTCCTACAGCAGCGAGCCGAACTTGGTTTACTTAATGCTCAGATCAGGGCTAAGCTTTGGTGGTTGAAGCTGACCGCAGGTGATGCTGAGCATGACCGCTATCGACGCGCGGCTAGGCAGTTGGTAGCCAGCAAGCTGGTGAAGGACAAGTACTTTCGGCAACCAGCAAGCGAAGCATGGAAATTGAAATTTCCCTTCCGTCTTTGGTCTTCAAACCAGTCCCGAGATTCGTGAGAAATGAAGAAGGCATAGCGGCAACAGGGCATCGTTTCTTTATGAGTTGTGGCGTCGAGGACTTTTCCGGTTTATCCCTCTCTCATGGTTAGGGTTGGACGAGGAACTTTGTGCTAATGATGAACTTGGTTTGGCAATATTGCGGTATGGGTTTTTAGGTCACCGCTGGACTGGAGTTCATGGGGTCTCATACCATCTGTAGACGTGTTTTTCTTCTTGTTGTTGTTTATGAACTCTTTTCTCTTTCATTTCTACGATAATCAATGGTCTCGATGAGTCCCTTTGTTGCCAGCCTTTGCGTGCGTTTTGTTCTCAACTGGTGACTGGTTTGCTAGGAGGTGTCGAACGACTTGTAAGATAAAGCCAAAAAGGAAGGTCAGTGCTAAACAAAATAAAATGATTAAATTACTATAGATATTCATGAATCGTATGAATGAACTATGCTAGTAGACTGTTCCCTAGCAACGAAACCAAACAACAAGATCGCCAAGTGATGTCTGAGTTGTGTTGACGAATGAGGGCTCTTATCTATAAATGAGATTCAGTCAGATATATAATTCAGTACAAATAATAAAATTAAAGTTGATGCGCTGCGACTTGTAGCACTATTACTTCAATACTCAACCTATCTCTGACCACAAAGATAACGTAGTACTTGTGCTCCCTCATATTCATAGATAAGTATTCAAAGAAGGAGATCGCAAAATGCAGTGTGCTCTTAGCCTCAGATCCACCTAATGATGACCCCACAGGCAATCTTGCATCCCTGCAATGGCTTATGGACCTTTGAAAAGTACCTTTGCAGCATTTATTAGCACAAGAGATACTTGCCATGAGCTTATGGTTGTCCCCAATCACAGGGAAGCATTGTAGATTTGCCTTGGCACTTGGGACAGCACAACAGGGGAAAAGGAGGGGCACTTCAGTTTTTTTTCTTGCCTTGAGGTACCTTACGGCAGGCGGGCGGCTGCCTGACAAAAGGTGAAAACAAATCACCAGACCAGACCGCAACCCACTTCCGCCATCATCCGCCACACATCCATCAACATCACATTCTAAACTTTCAACACCATCCGTTGCTCTCCCCAAAAACATCCGAATAACAATATTTTTCTTAGCCTGGTGAGTTTGATCGCACTTTTGGTCCTGTCTGGCTTCTGTTTGTTCCCTTGGCCTTTTGCCTCTGGACTGCTGGGGGCAACAAGGGACCTGAGCCCCTCCCCGCGAAGAGGAGGGGTAAAACCATGACTGCGGGACTGGGAATTTTGGCTGCGAAAAAAAGTTGCTGACGTCTGAGGGGCATAGAATTTTGAGTTTACAACCTCGACCGACTACACAAACCGTCAATATGTCTGCTTCCGAGCCCACTGAGCCCAAGGTCGAGGAGACCAAGCCCGAGGAGACCAAGCCCACCGAGGCTGAGGGTACTGCTGAGAAGCCCGTGACGTCCTCGTCCGTCTTCTCCATGTTCGGCGGCGGTGCTAAGAAGGAGAAGAAGGAAGATGAGGACCGCGGCGACAACTCTGGCAGTGCCAAGGCCCAGCGAGAGGCTGCTGAGGCTGCCAAGGGCGACGAGGTACGTTTGTACCCATGCATGGCAGAGTTGTCATGCTATAACTTGTCCCCCGCGCAAAGAGTAGAAAGCTGACAGGTCTTTACACTATAGGAAGAAGCTCCCGAGTCCGAGGATGTCCACTTCGAGCCCGTCATCAAGCTGACCGAAAAGGTCGACACCAAGACCAACGAGGAGGCCGAGGAGCAGACCTTCAAGATGCGCGCTAAGCTCTTTAAGTTCGTCAAGGCGACCAGCGAATGGAAGGAGCGTGGTACTGGTGATGTCCGTCTCCTCAAGCACAAGGAGAACGGCAAGACTCGACTGGTGATGCGCCGAGACAAGACCCTCAAGGTCTGCGCTAACCACTACATTGTGCCCGAGATGAAGCTCTCCCCCAACGTTGGTTCTGACCGCAGCTGGGTGTGGAACGCTGCTGCCGATGTCAGCGAGGGCGAGCCCGAGGCTGTCACTCTGGCCATTCGATTTGCCAACGCTGAGAGTAAGTGTTACGGTGACATGAACGCCCGGAGGAATTTGTTGCTAACGTGTATTCAGATGCCAACAACTTCAAGGATTCTTTCATGAAGGCTCAGAAGGACAACGAGGAGATCTTCAACAAGTCCCAGGATGCCGAGGCTCCCCCTTCCTAAGCAGTCCCTTCTATACGACCACCCCCCTTTCCCCTGCCCTTTGGAGATTGATCTGGATGTAATCAGGGGCTTAGACTCGTTGATAGTCCCGGTAAATCCAGAACCAAGCTCGCTCCAATATACCCGCATCAAGCATGCCACAACATCAAGCAAGCTCTTCACCTTGTTGTGGATGCTTGCCCCGTCACACACACGCATCACACCCCGCCACAACACTAAATCCCAAGTCTGATTTTGAGATGGATAAATAGAGTACCCTGGGGAGCGAAATGAGTTTTTGAGGTGGTCTGCCTCAATTCACCCGAGACGGATTGGTGGATGGATGGATGGATAGTTAGCATCACACGAACATTCAGTCACATAACACCCCCAGTTGAAAGAAGTAAAAGGAAAAAAATTCGATAGATCCTTGACATTGTCGACGTATGAGCTACGGTAATCTGTTTGGTGATGAGTTGAAGCTTGATATCATGTGTGGCTGAGGTTTATGGATGATGTGGCTGGTGAGCCGTTTGCATCTTGTTTTAGCAAGATTGTCGGTTACTAGGTCCATGTAAATGTACCTAGTTATGGTTTCATCACTGATATAGGCCTTGGTTGTATATAGACCCGACAGCCCAAGGTAGATAGATAGGTAGATATTTATGCTATCACGGTGTTTGATAGCCGTTTTCAAGATCCAAACATAGGTAGCTATGGAAGCCGAAAACACCCTATCAGACTCTAGACAAGAAAGCAATCAATGCTGAACGAATACGTACATTCTTTCTGACCGACTGCTCAGACTGAAATTGTAGAGTAAGTACCTACCTACAGTAAGATGCTGGTGTCTACTCCGTACTGTGATGTGCTTCCTTCACGTCACCGATCTAAAAGACGGAACGGGATGGAAAAAGCATGGAGCCCAGCCCGGGCTAGGCAGCGCCTGTGACGGACAGCAGTGGAGCATGGGCGGGCGATTCAGTGTGTCCTGTGCCCTGGATGGATGGGATGCGCCCCCAGAACAAGGAACCTAAACAATTGACTCTGCCAGACTTGCTTCTTGTTAAACTCATCACCTCAACAAGCAAACAGAGCATCTCCTTTTCTTTCCGTGTCGTGCCCCATACCTACCTATTCACGACATACTTAGCGCCAGGCATCTACCTCCTGGCCAGCAGCATCTCCCCGTGTCGTCTGTCTGTTCCCCTGGTTTCACCAGCTCCAGCTGGTCCTGTCCTCGCCTCAGCTGCCCTGAGGACACCAAGGACACTCGCTCAGCAAGGACCTGCACCTACCTGACTTGACTTGACGCCCCCCGCCCACGACCACGACCAACCAACCGCGGGACTCTTGCGCCTCCGCTTCCGCTACCTCTCTCAATCTGCACTTGCACTTGCACCTGCGTCCATCCCGTCCCGTCCAATTCACTGTAGGAACTTGTCCCCTTGTAACGCGTTGTGTGTCTCTGTGTGTCGGTCCATCTTCTTGGCCCTTCATTCTCTCCCGTTTTCTCTCCCGGATATCAACGATATACTCGTTTGGCTTTATTCGGTTGCTGGTTTGATCCTGGAACAAAGATGTTGGTCGAGGTGAGTTGAAAAAAAAACCCCCAATCTGCCCTGTCCATGTTTTGTTGGTATCCTGCTGCGATTTTTTGCCCCCCCCCCTTTGGCTATCTATCCAGATTCGTTCGTGTCATTGCTTGGTCGGGCTTTCTCTTCGGGTTTTTGCATTGTTTGGCTTTTTCTCTCTCTGTCCAAATTGTCATGAGCTGGGGTGCGGTGTTTGACACCTGACGTGTGTCGCGCGGTGAGGCTCTGCAAAGATTGGTCGCGGTCTGCAACTTGTGCCTTGCGACTGACTGACTGACTGCCAGTGCCAGTCAGTGCCAGTGACAGGCGATGCGCGTTTGGGTCGGACAGCCATGATGGCATCCTCCTTCTATTCGACAGGTGCCATGGTAGCTCAGGCACTCTCCATTGCCGCCTTTAGTCCTTTATGTTTGTTTGTTTCTTCTTGCTTGCCTTCTTGAATCGGCTTTGGTCCGCGCCAGCTGCTGCTTCACCTTCATCGTCATCCATCACCGCCGCGTTCTTTGTCCCTCTATTATCTTTGCACCTCGTTGCATGCACCTTGCGCCAGCGCGTTTCTGATCTTCGCTTGCTCTTTTCAAAATTCTTGTGTTCCCCTGCGACTTTTCTACGCTTCTGCCACCTGCTCGAGATTCGCGCGTATACAGCACACCATCATGGCTCCACGCCGTACACGACCAACACCTCGTAAGGTGACTTTGAGAAGGACTGAAACTAACATCATCGAGCGTAAAATTAAAATCGTGACCGAGCAGCATGTCATG